>JAFBMS010000252.1:265000-310000 GCA_019788955.1 Albula glossodonta
TCAGTGTGAAACACACAGCAGTGTGTCTGAGATCAGTGCGAAACACACAGCAGTGTGTCTGAGATCAGTGTGAAACACACAGCAGTGTGTCTGAGATCAGTGTGAAACACACAGCAGTGTGTCTGAGATCAGTGTGAAACACACAGCAGTGTATCTGAGATCAGTGCAAAACATGCAGCAGTGTGTCTGAGATCAGTGTGAAACACACAGCAGTGTGTCTGAGATCAGTACGAAACACACAGCAGTGTGTCTGAGATCAGTGTGAAACACAAAGCAGTGTATCTGAGATCAGTGCGAAACATGCAGCAGTGTGTCTGAGATCAGTGTGAAACACACAGCAGTGTGTCTGAGATCAGTTCGAAACACACAGCAGTGTGTCTGAGATCAGTGTGGATATTTATATATGATGTGTGGTGTTCAGGTAACAAGAACAGGCACTGGAATGACTGAATAAATAAATAAACAAATGATGGATTGGCAGGAGACATGACTCAGTTGGGGGCGTGGCTCTGTGAGGGTGGTTGTTGTAGGGGTGTGGCCTTGTGAGTGTGGTTGTTGTAGGGGGTGTGGCCCTATGTGTGTGGTTGTTGTGGGTGAAAGAGTGCGTGTGTGTGTGTGTGTGTGTGTGTGCGTGCGTGTGAGGGATGGGGGAAGGATCTGAAGAACTGTAGCATTTAATATACTCTGTTTTGATAAAGTAAAATGTTACCCTTCACTACCCCTGTGAAACAGTTATGTTTTAAAACAAAAATAAAGAACTCCAAAATCAAATCAAATAATGAATAATTAAACTAAATTAAAATCACTAAAAACTATATGACTAATTTTATCTGTTATTGGCTGTTTTAAGGCAACAAGTTGTAAAATCCATCATGTAGCATAAAAATGTTTTCATCAACGTCCCAAAGCTTATAGGTGATAAATGTGCGAAAGGCAAAGAGACACAGAGAGTGCTACGAAAAGAGAATGACCTCATCCACCTTTTCCTTCAAACAGGGGCTAATTTGCTGAAGCGATACCATTTGCCTTAGAAAAAAGAAATGTTGCAGAAATTGCCAGAGCCTTTTTCTTCCAAAATTCACACTCTATTTAGATTTCCTCTCTCTGAAAATCAACAATGCGGACAGACGAGTGAGGGACTGATGGCAGGGTCCCGCGCGTGGCCTCAGGGGCCTCCAGCGCACGCGAACACCTCCGTCTCTCACCTTCGTTAATCCACCACAGCTGAAAACAGTCACAGTCTGATCTCTTTAAAACCCTTTTTAAAACCCTTCAGAAATCTCATGTCCTGCCAGAGCTAAAAATACTGGTGAAGGCTTAAGAGTCCACTGAGTCCTGCGCCATCCACACGACACTCAGAGCAGAATCCAGCACACACAATCAACACTCAGAGCAGAGTCAACACACACAATCCACACTCAGAGCAGAATCCTGCACACACAATCAACACTCAGAGCAGAGTCCTGCACACACCATCCACACTCAGAGCAGAGTCCTGCACACACAATCAACACTCAGAGCAGAGTCCTGCACACACCATCCACACTCAGAGCAGAGTCCTGCACACACAATCCACACTCAGAGCAGAGTCCAGCACACACCATCCACACTCAGAGCAGAGTCCAGCACACACCATCCACACTCAGAGCAGAGTCCTGCACACACCATCCACACTCAGAGCAGAGTCCTGCACACACAATCAACACTCAGAGCAGAGTCCTGCACACACAATCAACACTCAGAGCAGAGTCCTGCTCACCATCCACACTCAGAGCAGAGTCCAGCACCATCCACACTCAGAGCAGAGTCCTGCACACACCATCCACACTCAGAGCAGAGTCCTGCACACACCATCCACACTCAGAGCAGAGTCCTGCTCACCATCCACACTCAGAGCAGAGTCCAGCACCATCCACACTCAGAGCAGAGTCCTGCACACACCATCCACACTCAGAGCAGAGTCCAGCACACACCATCCACACTCAGAGCAGAGTCCAGCACCATCAACACTCAGAGCAGAGTCCAGCACACACCATCCACACTCAGAGCAGAGTCGTGCACACACCATCCACACTCAGAGCAGAGTCCTGCACACACCATCCACACTCAGAGCAGAGTCCTGCACACACCATCCACACTCAGAGCAGAGTCCTGCACACACCATCCACGCTCTGGGCGAGCCTGCAGCCTTCTGCAGACACTCGACACGATACTCAGCGCAGAGTTTTTTTAGGCACTTACAGCCTTCTGCATATAATCGCGCTTAAGCATCCACACAACAATCATAATGAGTAATATCCATCCAAAATATCTCGAGGTAGTTTTGGATGTAATATTTGGTATCTATGGGTAGGGGCATCGTTGAGCTTCGCGATCTGTCTGCCTGCAGGGAACCTCAGGTCCAGCCTGCTCTTGGTGGAACCTCAGGTCCAGGGGAAGGGGGGTGTGTTTAGGTAGAACACAATGAAATGGCTTTGAGCCAATCAGCTCCCAGCAGCAGCCACGCCAACACTGTGTCCAGTCAGTGACTCAGTGTGCCAATTTCTCTGAACGGAAGTTTGCTATACCGGTAAGTTATGTGAAATGATAAATGAATAAACAAATAAATTAGTATTTAAATACATAAATAAACCCCCATCCTTTGCCTCTCCTCCACGAGGATGCCATTATTCACCTTTTTACCTGGTTTCCATAGTTACAGCTTGTGTTGTGGATTAACACTACATCCAGGGTAACGGCAGGGAGCATGTCCTTGTGTCTCTTTGACCCCTGACCTCTCCCCCTGTAAGGTGAGTGATGTGGGGGCTTAATGGTGCTCATCTGACTCAGGCCTGTGCTGGGCTTCTAAATGTCCAGGATCCAGACCCCAGGACGTGTGTGCATTTGTGTGTCTGTGTGTGAGTGTGTGTGTATTTGTGTGTGTGGGTGTGTGAGTGTATGTGTGTGTGTGTGTATTAGTGTGTCTGTGTGTGTGTGTATTCGTGTGTCTGTGTGTGAGTGTGTGTGTATTTGTGTGTGTGGGTGTGGGAGTGTATGTGTGTGTGTGTATTAGTGTGTCTGTGTGTGTGTATTACTGTGTCTGTGTGAGTGTATGTGTGTGTGAGTGTGTGTATTAGTGTGTCTGTGTGTGTGTGTGTGTGTATTCGTGTGTCTGTGTTTGAGTGTGTGTGTATTTGTGTGTGTGGGTGTGTGAGTGTATGTGTTTGTGTGTGTATTAGTGTGCCTGTGTGTGAGTGTGTGTGTATTTGTGTGTGTGGGTGTGTGAGTGTATGTGTGTGTGTGTGTATTAGTGTGTCTGTGTGTGAGTGTGTGGGTGTGTGAATGTGTTTGTATTTGCGTGTGTGTGTGAGTGTGTGTGTATTTGTGTGTGTGGGTGTGTGAGTGTATGTGTGTGTGTGTATTAGTGTGTCTGTGTGTGGTTGTGTGGGTGTGTGAATGTGTGTGTGTATTTGTGTGTGTGGGTGTGTGAGTGTATGTGTGTGTGTGTGTATTTGTGTGTCTGTGTGAGTGCATGTGTGCAGAAAGCATCTGGATTGGATCAGCTCTAAGCTCACTGAATCACATGGTTCAGCATGGGAAAACTTTCACTCAGTGAGAGAGAGATGGAGTGAGAGGGAGACAGAGGGGAGAAAGAGAGAGAAAGTGGTGACAGAGAGAGGAAGAAGGAAACCATTCTAATTGTTTTTGGGTGAACTTTTGTCCTGGATGATTGGAAGGGCTGTGGCTTTGTGAGAGGCGGTGGAAAACCGTAGAGTGTGTGCAGTGTGACAGAGAGAGAGAGAGAAACCGTAGAGTGTGTGTAGTGTGACAGAGAGAGAAACTGTAGTGTGACAGCGAGAGAGAAACCGTAGAGTGTGTGTAGTGTGACAGAGAGAGAAACTGTAGTGTGACAGCGAGAGAGAAACCGTAGAGTGTGTGTAGTGTGACAGAGAGAGAAACTGTAGTGTGACAGCAAGAGAGAAACTGTAGTGTGACTGGGAGAGAAACTATAGTGTGACAGAGAGAGAAACTGTAGTGTGACAGGGAGAGAAACTAGTGTGACAGGGAGAGAAACTGCAGTGTGAGAAAGAGAGAGAAACTGAAGTGTGACGGTGAGAGAGAAACTGTATTGTGATGGTGAGAGAAACCATAGAGTGTGTATTGTGTGACAGAGTAAATGTGTTTGTGTTATGGATGGGAAGTGTTGTTATTGTCTTTGTTCGCTGTTCTATGTATTTTGTATTTTATGTTTTAGCACCACAAGATTATTTCATTATGCCAATAAAGCACATTTGAATTTGAATTTGAAACCATAGAATGTGTGTTTAGTGTGACAAAGAGCGAGAAACCATAGTGTGACAGAGAAACACTCACACACACAAACACACTCCCTCACACACTCACACTCACACACTCACACAAACAAATAAACATACACATGAGCAAATACATAAATAAAATAAAAATGAATGAATGAATGAATGAAAGATGTGGTGGTTTTAAATAACTGGCAGCACTGAGCACATGCGTGTGAAGGTTAGGGTGCTGCCCTGGCTCTCTGTTAAACATACAGATTTCTGAGGCTCCTCTCATCCTCTGTCATCATCATAAGGGAAGTGAAAAAGCGAATGGAAAGAACACATGGGGGGGGCGTGGGGGGGGCGAAGCCCCGCCGTGAGCAGTCTGAGATTACAGCGTAAATCGCACAGACACATACTGCAAGGGACTGTGAGAATGGAGCGGCAGAGCACAAATAAAATGCACACACATCCCTCTCCTTCTGTCTCTCTCTGTCCGTCAAATTCTAATTCAAATTCAAATTGCTTTCATGGCACAAAATACATGTGTAAATATTGCCAAAGCATATAGCAAAACTATAAAACACAAGGTATATTATGCATACACAAAGATGACTTTGACCCTCTCCCTCCGTTTCTCTCTCTCACTCTGTCTCTCTCTGTCCTCCTCCATCTGCCTTATTTTCTCCATGCTGTCTCAATATCTCTCCATCTCTCTCTCTCTCCATTCCCCCATCCCTCTCTCCCCCTCCCTCTCTCCCCCATCCCTCCCTCCCTTTGCCCTCAGTGTTTGTCTAATTATAGGGGCTGCCAGAATGTAGATGAGTTCCACTCCATGTGAGGAGGAACCGCAACTTCTCTGCCTCTGGAGCAGCTCCAGAGCTCAGCTTCAGCCGGTGACTCCTGAACAACCCCTGAGCAAACCCTGAGTGACCCCTCAATGAACCCCGATTGACCTCTGACAGACCCCTGAGTGACCCCAAAGCCAGGTCACACTTCAGCCACATACACACACAGCTTCATCCCCCTGTATTATAAGAGTGTTGTGTAATTTGTTAAAAGCTGTAGAAAATTGCATGGCATTTTATTTTATGTTATTTTATGACACATAGTTCAAGTAAAGTGTTATTCATCACTCTCAGTGATAACTAAAACCCAGCGGCCCATGAGTGAGGCTCAGTGATAACCAAAACCCAGAGGCCCATGAGTGAGGCTCAGTGATAACCAAAACCCAGCGGCCCATGAGTGAGGATCAGTGATAACCAAAACCCAGCGGCCCATGAGTGAGGATCAGTGATAACCAAAACCCAGCAGCCCATGAGTGAGGCTCAGTGATAACCAAAACCCAGCGGCCCATGAGTGAGGATCAGTGATAACCAAAACCCAGCGGCCCATGAGTGAGGCTCAGTGATAACCAAAACCCAGAGGCCCATGAGTGAGGATCAGTGATAACCAAAACCCAGCGGCCCATGAGTGAGGATCAGTGATAACCAAAACCCAGCGGCCCATGAGTGAGGCTCAGTGATAACCAAAACCCAGCGGCCCATGAGTGAGGATCAGTGATAACCAAAACCCAGAGGCCCATGAGTGAGGCTCAGTGATAACCAAAACCCAGCGGCCCATGAGTGAGGCTCAGTGATAACCAAAACCCAGCGGCCCATGAGTGAGGCTCAGTGATAACCAAAACCCAGAGGCCCATGAGTGAGGATCAGTGATAACCAAAACCCAGCGGCCCATGAGTGAGGATCAGTGATAACCAAAACCCAGCGGCCCATGAGTGAGGATCAGTGATAACCAAAACCCAGCAGCCCATGAGTGAGGCTCAGTGATAACCAAAACCCAGCAGCCCATGAGTGAAATCCATCTGGTTTCACTCTTTGTTCAGATCACTCTGCTCCTGTTTGACATCATAACTACAGAATGACCACACCATGCCAAATATTCTGCTCCTGTTTGACATTGTATCCACAGAGTGACCACACCATGATAATAATCTGCTCTGGGCTCCCAGGACAGGCATACTTTCTGCTACTGTCACTCCTGCACCAGTGTGCACATGTCCCAGCCGGTGAACCCTGTACTTGGGTGATTGAGAGAAATCAGGTACTGTAGCTGGGCAATGGAAGTAGGTGAGAATTACAGTTGACCTCTGCCATGAGCTCAAACCACCCAGACAGCCAGATGCCCTCATTACTCTCCCCTCTCTGCCCTGGTGACTGTGCAGCTCAGGCATTCACAAGTAGACTCTTTCCTTGCCAAGAAATACAGAATAAAGCAATGAAGGCTTTCATAAAATAAAAAAGCTAATATTCATTTTAAAGAGTGTGGCATGGAGAGCGGCCAGGTACTGTGCGAAGATCAGAAAAACATGGACTCTGGGAGACTGACGGGTTCCTTGCGGACTCTGGGAGACTGACGGGTTCCTTGCGGACTCTGGGAGACTGACGGGTTCCTCACGGACTCTGGGAGACTGACGGGTTCCTCACGGACTCTGGGAGACTGACGGGTTCCTCACAGACTCAGGGAGACTGACGGGTTCCTCGTGGACCCTGGGACACTGACGGGTTCCTCGCGGACTCTGGGAGACTGACGGGTTCCTCGTGGAACCAGTCTTTTCCAGTAATTGGCTCCAGTATTCAAAGGTGAGGCCTGGTTTATAGAATGCAATATTCCAAATCAATAAGAAGTTGCTTTGCAAAAACAGAGTGCATCATGAGTTTGTGCCAAACCCACACTAAACCCTCACCAAACCCACACTAATCCCACACTAAACCTTCACCAAATCCACACTAAACCCTCACCAAACCCATGCAAAACCCTCACGAAACCCACACTACACCCACACCAAACCCACATCGAACCCACACTAAACCTACACCAAACCCTTAACAAACCCGGACCAAACCCTCACCAAACCCACACTAAACCCGGACCAAACCCTCACCAAACCCACACTAAACCCTCACTAAACCCTCACCAAACCCACACTAATCCCACACTAAACCTTCACCAAATCCACACTAATCCCACACTAAACCCTCACCAAACCCATGCAAAACCCTCACGAAACCCACACTACACCCACATCAAACCCACATCGAACCCACACTAAACCTACACCAAACCCTTAACAAACCCGGACCAAACCCTCACCAAACCCACACTAAACCCACACCAAACCCTCACCAAAACCACACTAAATCCTCACTAAACCCTCATCAAACCCACACCAAACCCACACAAAACCCTCACCAAACCCACACCTAACCCACACCAAACCCTCACCAAACCCACACCGAACCCTCAAAAAACCCACACCAAACCCTCACCAAACCCACACTAAACCCTCACCAAACCCATACTAAACCCTCATCAAACCCACACCAAAACCACACCTAACCCACACCAAACCCTCACCAAACCCACACCGAACCCTCAAAAAACTCACACCAAACCCACACTAAACCCTCACCAAACCCACACCAAACCCTTACCAAACCTACACTAAATCCACACCAAACCCTCACCAAACCCACTCTAAACCCTCACCAAACCCTCACCAAACCCGCATCAAAACCACCCAAAACACACACCAAACCCACAATGAACCCTCACCAAACCCACACTAAACCCTCACCAAACCCACACCGAACCCACACTAAACCTACACCGAACTCTTAGTAAACCCACACCAAACCCTCACTAAATCCACACCAAACCCTCACCAAACCCACTGTAAACCCTCACCAAACCCTCACAAAACCCACACTAAACCCTCACTAAACCCACACCAAACCCGCATCAAAACCACTCAAAACACACACCAAACCCACAATGAACCCCCACCACTCTGGTTGTGTTGTGGAGGGAGGGATGTAGGGTTTGGTCATAAGATCAAAGCTACTGCAGTGAAGTCTTTTGTTTCTATGAGGTCAGGAGAAGAGAAGCAAACAGGCATGCAACAAGTAGTAGTGTTTGTAATGACTGGCTTCATTCTTCTGCAGTGTCAACACTATCCTGTGGAAACAGACAGGCTGGCCCTGCTAAGCAAGCTCAAGGCTAGCGCCTCTAGGTCCACACACTTCCAGTCACATGCACCTGCAGTACCACACACCAACAGTACCACACACCTGCAGTTCCATGACAGAGTTGACAGAATGATCTTTCAATCAACACTTAACAAGTGCAGCTATAAAAACTCGGAAGAAAACATCAGAGAGCGAGCCCAGATAGCTGAGATAGCTGCCTGGGCCTTTGAACACCGGCAGAATGGATGAAAGATGCTCCAGGGGAGAGTAATTCATACAGAAACATCAGCTCAGCTCTATGCCTATTGCCACACAGAAAACCAAAATCACAAAACACTTGCACTTGAAGAAACATTCAGATGTGTGCTGAAAGGTACGTAGGCGTACTTACATGATGTTTATGTGCTAAAAATGCTGATGTCATCTTAAACATCTAAAAGCAAGTTCAGCTACAAAAGATCAATTCCATTAAATGACTTCAGTCCGAATGAGGTTTAAGTCTTGCTTTAGTGCTGTTTGAATGAGGTTTAAGTCTTGCTTTAGTGCTGTTTGAATGAGGTTTAAGTGTTGCTTTAGTGCTGTTTGAATGAGGTTTAAGTCTTGCTTTAGTGCTGTTTGAATGAGGTTTAAGTCTTGCTTTAGTGCTGTTTGAATGAGGTTTAAGTCTTGCTTTAGTGCTGTTTGAATGAGGTTTAAGTGTTGCTTTAGTACAGTCTGAATGAGGTTTAAGTGTTGCTTTAGTGCTGTTTGAATGAGGTTTAAGTGTTGCTTTAGTGCTGTTTGAATGAGGTTTAAGTGTTGCTTTAGTGCAGTCTGAATGAGGTTTAAGTGTTGCTTTAGTGCTGTTTGAATGAGGTTTAAGTGTTGCTTTAGTGCTGTTTGAATGAGGTTTAAGTCTTGCTTTAGTGCTGTTTGAATGAGGTTTAAGTGTTGCTTTAGTGCAGTCTGAATGAGGTTTAAGTGTTGCTTTAGTGCAGTCTGAATGAGGTTTAAGTGTTGCTTTAGTGCTGTTTGAATGAGGTTTAAGTGTTGCTTTAGTGCAGTCTGAATGAGGTTTAAGTCTTGCTTTAGTGCAGTCTGAATGAGGTTTAAGTGTTGCTTTAGTGCTGTTTGAATGAGGTTTAAGTGTTGCTTTAGTGCTGTTTGAATGAGGTTAAGTCTCACTTTAGTGTAGTCTGAATGAGGTTTAAGTCTTGCTTTAGTGCAGTCTGAATGAGGTTTAAGTGTTGCTTTAGTGCTGTTTGAATGAGGTTTAAGTGTTGCTTTAGTGCTGTTTGAATGAGGTTTAAGTGTTGCTTTAGTGCAGTCTGAATGAGGTTTAAGTGTTGCTTTAGTGCTGTTTGAATGAGGTTTAAGTGTTGCTTTAGTGCTGTTTGAATGAGGTTAAGTCTCACTTTAGTGTAGTCTGAATGAGGTTTAAGTCTCACTTTAGTGCTGTTTGAATGAGGTTTAAGTGTTGCTTTAGTGCTGTTTGAATGAGGTTTAAGTTTTGCTTTAGTGCTGTTTGAATGAGGTTTAAGTCTTGCTTTAGTCCTGTTTGAATGAGGTTTAAGTCTTGCTTTAGTGCAGTCTGAATGAGGTTTAAGTCTTGCTTTAGTCCTGTTTGAATGAGGTTTAAGTGTTGCTTTAGTGCTGTTTGAATGAGGTTTAAGTCTCACTTTAGTGCTGTTTGAATGAGGTTTAAGTGTTGCTTTAGTGCTGTTTGAATGAGGTTTAAGTGTTGCTTTAGTGCAGTCTGAATGAGGTTTAAGTCTCACTTTAGTGCTGTTTGAATGAGGTTTAAGTCTTGCTTTAGTACAGTCTGAATGAGGTTTAAGTGTTGCTTTAGTGCAGTTTGAATGAGGTTTAAGTGTTGCTTTAGTGCAGTTTGAATGAGGTTTAAGTGTTGCTTTAGTGCTGTTTGAATGAGGTTTAAGTGTTGCTTTAGTGCTGTCTGAATGAGGTTTAAGTCTTGCTTTAGTGCTGTTTGAATGAGGTTTAAGTTTTGCTTTAGTGCAGTCTGAATGAGGTTTAAGTGTTGCTTTAGTGCTGTTTGAATGAGGTTTAAGTGTTGCTTTAGTGCAGTTTGAATGAGGTTTAAGTGTTGCTTTAGTCCTGTTTGAATGAGGTTTAAGTGTTGCTTTAGTGCAGTTTGAATGAGGTTTAAGTGTTGCTTTAGTGCTGTTTGAATGAGGTTTAAGTCTTGCTTTAGTGCTGTTTGAATGAGGTTTAAGTGTTGCTTTAGTGCAGTCTGAATGAGGTTTAAGTCTTGCTTTAGTGCAGTCTGAATGAGGTTTAAGTGTTGCTTTAGTGCTGTTTGAATGAGGTTTAAGTCTTGCTTTAGTCCTGTTTGAATGAGGTTTAAGTCTCACTTTAGTGCTGTTTGAATGAGGTTTAAGTGTTGCTTTAGTGCAGTCTGAATGAGGTTTAAGTGTTGCTTTAGTGCTGTTTGAATGAGGTTTAAGTGTTGCTTTAGTGCTGTTTGAATGAGGTTTAAGTCTCACTTTAGTGTAGTTTGAATGAGGTTTAAGTCTTGCTTTAGTGCTGTTTGAATGAGGTTTAAGTGTTGCTTTAGTGCTGTTTGAATGAGGTTTAAGTCTTGCTTTAGTGCTGTTTGAATGAGGTTTAAGTCTCACTTTAGTGCTGTTTGAATGAGGTTTAAGTCTCACTTTAGTGTAGTCTGAATGAGGTTTAAGTGTTGCTTTAGTGCAGTCTGAATGAGGTTTAAGTGTTGCTTTAGTGCTGTTTGAATGAGGTTTAAGTGTTGCTTTAGTGCTGTTTGAATGAGGTTTAAGTGTTGCTTTAGTGCTGTTTGAATGAGGTTTAAGTGTTGCTTTAGTGCTGTTTGAATGAGGTTTAAGTCTCACTTTAGTGCTGTTTGAATGAGGTTTAAGTCTCACTTTAGTGCTGTTTGAATGAGGTTTAAGTCTTGCTTTAGTGCAGTCTGAATGAGGTTTAAGTCTTGCTTTAGTGCTGTTTGAATGAGGTTTAAGTGTTGCTTTAGTGCTGTTTGAATGAGGTTTAAGTGTTGCTTTAGTGCTGTTTGAATGAGGTTTAAGTCTTGCTTTAGTGCTGTTTGAATGAGGTTTAAGTCTCACTTTAGTGCTGTTTGAATGAGGTTTAAGTCTCACTTTAGTGCTGTTTGAATGAGGTTTAAGTCTCACTTTAGTGCTGTTTGAATGAGGTTTAAGTGTTGCTTTAGTGCTGTTTGAATGAGGTTTAAGTCTTGCTTTAGTGCTGTTTGAATGAGGTTTAAGTGTTGCTTTAGTGCAGTCTGAATGAGGTTTAAGTGTTGCTTTAGTGCAGTCTGAATGAGGTTTAAGTCTTGCTTTAGTGCAGTCTGAATGAGGTTTAAGTGTTGCTTTAGTGCTGTTTGAATGAGGTTTAAGTCTCACTTTAGTGCTGTTTGAATGAGGTTTAAGTCTTGCTTTAGTCCTGTTTGAATGAGGTTTAAGTCTTGCTTTAGTGCAGTTTGAATGAGGTTTAAGTCTCGCTTTAGTGCTGTTTGAATGAGGTTTAAGTGTTGCTTTAGTGCAGTTTGAATGAGGTTTAAGTCTCGCTTTAGTGCAGTCTGAATGAGGTTTAAGTGTTGCTTTAGTGTAGTACACGCAGAACCTGCGGGGAAAGCGTGGACAGGTTTGTGCTTCGTCTGTCCAATTAAAAGATGGCAGAACACGTCTTGGAAGATCCGAGATGTAAATCAATCAGGCGATAGTAATGAGGCTTACTGCCAACAGTTCCCTCCTACTGTCTCACACTAACTCCAGCCCTCAGCCTTGACTGACAGTATGTACTGTGTTAAGGGTTGTGATGGTGGGAAAGCTGAATGGAGTGATTCACAGAACATTAAAGTCAGTCAGTTTAAACATACTCACCTCGCCATTCCTAGAGTTACAATAAATATTGCACAAGCACACAAACAGCTTAGTGATAGAGTGTGTTCAAATTACACTAGGGAGTCATTTAGCAATTGTGGGAAAATATCATGGAAAATATTAGCGAAATGGAAAATATTACAGGTAGTTGGAATCAAATGGATACTGTAACATTATAATGCCTTCTGAACTTGTGATGACAAAACCTCCAGCAAAACAAGAAATCTCTCCTCTCTCTCTCTCTCTCTCTCTCTCGCTCCTTCTTTCCCTCCCTCTCACTCCCTCTCTCACGCAGGAGAAATCTTTCCCTAATGAGTTGGTTTGGCGGGAGTTGAGAGGCTGGCAGACTGAAGTTCGCAGTCTGAGTCCAGCCACACAATTTGACAGATTGATTGATTCAGTTCTGATTGATTGATTTGGAAGAGGTGAGAAGGTCAGGAGGTCAAAAGGTCAGGTGGCCATGATGATAGAACTTGCCATGGTAACAGTGTAATTGACATGACAAGAGCTAATTCCTCATAGGTGCAAATGTGTTGGAAAACTCTGGAGCTTTATAACTCTGAAACTATCTCTTCTTTTCTGTAAGTCTGAAACTTAAATTCATCTCAACAATCATATTCTTCCAGAGAGACAGACAAATGGAGAGAGAGAGGAAGAAAGAAACAGACAAATAGGTGGAGTGAGAGTGAGAGAGAGACAGACAGAGACACAGAGAGAGACACAATGAGGAAGAACAAGAGGGAGAGTGAGACAGACAGAGAGAGAGAAGCAGGCTGGTTTAATTATGTGCAGCTGTGGGACATAGTTTTTATAAATCTGTAACCACATCAGAAATTATCCATAAAATTTACAGCTTGTGTGTGGCTCTTTAACACCCTTTAACCTACACTGTGCAACTTAACTGCCTCCAAGTATGGACCCAAACACACCTGCCCATAACAGACCAAACACACCTGCCCATGACCAACCAAACACACCTGCCCGTAACAGACCAAACACACCTGCCCATGACCAACCAAACACACCTGCCCATGACCAACCAAACACACCTGCCCGTAACAGACCAAACACACCTGCCCGTAACAGACCAAACACACCTGCCCATGACCAACCAAACACACCTGCCCATGACAGACCAAACACACCTGCCCATGACCAACCAAACACACCTGCCCATGACAGACCAAACACACCTGCCTGTAACAGACCAAACACACCTGCCCATGACCAACCAAACACACCTGCCCATGACCAACCAAACACACCTGCCCGTAACAGACCAAACACACCTGCCCATGACCAACCAAACACACCTGCCCGTAACAGACCAAACACACCTGCCCATGACCAACCAAACACACCTGCCCGTAACAGACCAAACACACCTGCCCATAACAGACCAAACACACCTGCCCATGACCAACCAAACACACCTGCCCGTAACAGACCAAACACATCTGCCCTTGACCAACCAAACACACCTGCCCATAACAGACCAAACACACCTGCCCATGACCAACCAAACACACCTGCCCGTAACAGACCAAACACACCTGCCCATGACCAACCAAACACACCTGCCCATGACCAACCAAACACACCTGCCCATGACCAACCAAACACACCTGCCCGTAACAGACCAAACACATCTGCCCTTGACCAACCAAACACACCTGCCCGTAACAGACCAAACACACCTGCCCTTGACCAACCAAACACACCTGCCCGTAACAGACCAAACACACCTGCCCATGACCAACCAAACACACCTGCCCGTAACAGACCAAACACACCTGCCCATGACCAACCAAACACACCTGCCCGTAACAGACCAAACACATCTGCCCATGACCAACCAAACACACCTGCCCATGACCAACCAAACACACCTGCCCGTAACAGACCAAACACACCTGCCCGTGACCAACCAAACACACCTGCCCATGACAGACCAAACACACCTGCCCATGACCAACCAAACACACCTGCCCGTAACAGACCAAACACACCTGCCCATGACCAACCAAACACACCTGCCCGTAACAGACCAAACACATCTGCCCTTGACCAACCAAACACACCTGCCCGTAACAGACCAAACACACCTGCCCATGACCAACCAAACACACCTGCCCGTAACAGACCAAACACATCTGCCCTTGACCAACCAAACACACCTGCCCGTAACAGACCAAACACACCTGCCCGTGACCAACCAAACACACCTGCCCATGACAGACCAAACACACCTGCCCATGACAGACCAAACACACCTGCCCGTAACAGACCAAACACACCTGCCCTTGACCAACCAAACACACCTGCCCGTAACAGACCAAACACACCTGCCCATGACCAACCAAACACACCTGCCCATGACAGACCAAACACACCTGCCCATGACCAACCAAACACACCTGCCCATGACCAACCAAACACACCTGCCCGTAACAGACCAAACACACCTGCCCATGACCAACCAAACACACCTGCCCGTAACAGACCAAACACATCTGCCCTTGACCAACCAAACACACCTGCCCGTAACAGACCAAACACACCTGCCCGTGACCAACCAAACACACCTGCCCATGACAGACCAAACACACCTGCCCATGACAGACCAAACACACCTGCCCGTAACAGACCAAACACACCTGCCCATGACCAACCAAACACACCTGCCCGTAACAGACCAAACACATCTGCCCTTGACCAACCAAACACACCTGCCCGTAACAGACCAAACACACCTGCCCATGACCAACCAAACACACCTGCCCGTAACAGACCAAACACATCTGCCCTTGACCAACCAAACACACCTGCCCGTAACAGACCAAACACACCTGCCCGTGACCAACCAAACACACCTGCCCATGACAGACCAAACACACCTGCCCATGACAGACCAAACACACCTGCCCGTAACAGACCAAACACACCTGCCCTTGACCAACCAAACACACCTGCCCGTAACAGACCAAACACACCTGCCCATGACCAACCAAACACACCTGCCCATGACAGACCAAACACACCTGCCCATGACCAACCAAACACACCTGCCCGTAACAGACCAAACACATCTGCCCTTGACCAACCAAACACACCTGCCCGTATGCCCGTGACCAACCAAACACACCTGCCCATGACAGACCAAACACACCTGCCCGTAACAGACCAAACACACCTGCCCTTGACCAACCAAACACACCTGCCCGTAACAGACCAAACACACCTGCCCATGACCAACCAAACACACCTGCCGTAACAGACCAAACACACCTGCCCTTGACCAACCAAACACACCTGCCCGTAACAGACCAAACACACCTGCCCATGACCAACCAAACACACCTGCCCGTAACAGACCAAACACACCTGCCCGTGACCAACCAAACACACCTGCCCATGACAGACCAAACACACCTGCCCGTAACAGACCAAACACACCTGCCCTTGACCAACCAAACACACCTGCCCGTAACAGACCAAACACACCTGCCCATGACCAACCAAACACACCTGCCCATAACAGACCAAACACACCTGCCCATGACCAACCAAACACACCTGCCGTAACAGACCAAACACACCTGCCCTTGACCAACCAAACACACCTGCCCGTAACAGACCAAACACACCTGCCCATGACCAACCAAACACACCTGCCTGTGACAGACCAAACACACCTGCCCGTGACAGACCAAACATACCTGCCCATGACAGACCAAACACACCTGCCCGTGACCAACCAAACACACCTGCCCATGACAGACCAAACACACCTGCCCGTGACAGACCAAACACACCTGCCTGTAACGGACCAAACACACCTAACCATGGCAGAGTGAACACACCTGCCTGTGACAGACCAAACACACCTGCCCATGACAGACCAAACACACCTGCCCATGGCAGAGTGAACACACCTGCCTGTAACGGACCGAACACACCTGCCCATGGCAGAGTGAACACACCTGCCTGTAACAGACTTACTGAACACACCTGCCCATGGCAGAGTGAACACACCTGCCTGTAACAGACTTACTGAACACACCTGCCCATGGCAGAGTGAACACACCTGCCTGTAACAGACTTACTGAACACACCTGCCCATGGCAGAGTGAACACACCTGCCTGTAACAGACTTACTGAACACATCTGCCCATAACAGGCAGACCACACACCTGCCCGGAACGGACTAAACACAGCTGTATGTGTGCATGTATATTGTATTTGTGTGTGTGTGTGTTTGAGATTGTGCGTGTGTGTGTAATATGTGTATGTGTGAGAGAGAGAGAGAGAGAGAATGTGTGTTTGTGTATAGTATGTGTGTGTGTGAGAGAGAGAGTGTGAGTGTATAGTATATCTTAGATTGTGTGTGTGTGTAGTATGTGTGAGTGTATGTGAGAGTGTATGTGTATAGTATGTGTTAGTGTGTGTGTGTGTGCGTGCATGCATCCATGTGTGCGTGTGTGTGTGAGTGTTTGTGAGTGTTTGTGTGTGTGTGAGTGTGTGTTTGCTTGTGTGTGTGTGAGTGAGTGAGTGGGTGAGTGAGTGAGTGAGTGTGTGTGTGTGTGTGTATGTGGTTGTGTGTGTGAGTGAGTGAGTGTGTGTGTGTGAGTGAGTGTATGTGTGAGTGTGTGTGGTTGTGAGTGTGTGTGTGTGTGAGTGTATGAGTGTGAGTCTGTGTGTGGTTGTGAGTGTGTGTGTGTGAGTGAGTGTGTGTGTGGTTGTGAGTGTGTGTGTGTGTGAGTGAGTGAGTGTGTGTGTGTGTGAGTGAGTGTGTGTGGTTGTGAGTGTGTGTGTGTGAGTGAGTGTGTGTGTGTGTGTGTGTGTGTGTGAGTGTGTGTGTGTGTGTGTGTTGTGTGTGTGTGAGTGTGACTGTGTGTGTGTGTGTGTGTGTGTGTGTGTGTGTGTGTGTGTGTGGTTGTGAGTGTGTGTGTGAGTAAGTGTGTGTGGTTGTGAGTGTGTGTGTGTGAGTGAGTGTGTGTGTGGTTGTGAGTGTGTGTGTGTGAGTGAGTATGTGTGTGGTTGTGAGTGTGTGTGTGTGTGAATAAGCTCATCTTCCTCCCCTGCAGTCGATCCATCAGTATGAGGAGCCGGAATGACTTCAAGGGAAAGTTATGAGGACCGGGAAAAATGCGATTTGCACAGCACTTGTAAATGTTTTTGTGTGAAAAGCCAGAAGCTATTAAAACTCCAGCCAGGGCTGGAACTCTTCACACATCTGAGGTCAATGAATTGGTCTGTCTGTAGGTTCACCTGTCGGACGCTGACATTGATGCAGCTTACACACTACTGTGCACACCATGCCAAAAGCAGCGTAGCGTCAGACGCTACCCACCCGATATTCACCCTGATAGAGCACACACTCACAGCTATGGGCCCTGATAGAGCACACACTCACAGCTATGGGCCCTGATAGAGCACACACTCACAGCTATGAGCCCTGATAGAGCACACACTCACACACTCACAGCTATGGGCCCTGATAGAGCACACACTCACAGCTATGGGCCCTGATAGAGCACACACTCACAGCTATGGGCCCTGATAGAGCACACACTCACAGCTATGGGCCCTGATAGAGCACACACTCACAGCTATGAGCCCTGATAGAGCACACACTCACAGCTATGAGCCCTGATAGAGCACACACTCACAGCTATGAGCCCTGATAGAGCACACACACACACTCACAGCTATGGGCCCTGATAGAGCACACACTCACAGCTATGGGCCCTGATAGAGCACACACTCACAGCTATGGGCCCTGATAGAGCACACACTCACAGCTATGGGCCCTGATAGAGCACACACTCACAGCTATGGGCCCTGATAGAGCACACACTCACACACTCACAGCTATGAGCCCTGATAGAGCACACACTCACAGCTATGGGCCCTGATAGAGCACACACTCACAGCTATGGGCCCTGATAGAGCACACACTCACAGCTATGAGCCCTGATAGAGCACACACTCACACACTCACAGCTATGAGCCCTGATAGACCACACACTCACAGCTATGGGCCCTGATAGAGCACACACTCACAGCTATGGGCCCTAGTAGAGCACACACTCACAGCTATGGGCCCTGATAGAGCACACACTCACAGCTATGGGCCCTGATAGAGCACACACTCACACTCACACACTCACAGCTATGGGCCCTGATAGAGCACACACTCACACTCACACACTCACAGCTATGGGCCCTGATAGAGCACACACTCACAGGTATGGGCCCTGATAGAGCACACACTCACAGCTATGGGCCCTGATAGAGCACACACTCACAGCTATGGGCCCTAATAGAGCACACACTCACAGCTATGGGCCCTGATAGAGCACACACTCACAGCTATGGGCCCTGATAGAGCACACACTCACACTCACACACTCACAGCTATGAGCCCTGATAGAGCACACACTCACACTCACACACTCACTGCTATGGGCCCTGATAGAGCACACACTCACAGCTATGGGCCCTGATAGAGCACACACTCACAGCTATGGGCCCTGATAGAGCACACACTCACAGCTATGGGCCCTGATAGAGCACACACTCACAGCTATGAGCCCTGATAGAGCACACACTCACACTCACACACTCACAGCTATGAGCCCTGATAGAGCACACACTCACACTCACACACTCACAGCTATGAGCCCTGATAGAGCACACACTCACACTCACACACTCACAGCTATGGGCCCTGATAGAGCACACACTCACAGCTATGAGCCCTGATAGAGCACACACTCACAGCTATGGGCCCTGATAGAGCACACACTCACAGCTATGGGCCCTGATAGAGCACACACTCACACTCACACACTCACAGCTATGGGCCCTGATAGAGCACACACTCACAGCTATGGGCCCTGATAGAGCACACACTCACAGCTATGGGCCCTGATAGAGCACACACTCACAGCTATGGGCCCTGATAGAGCACACACTCACACACTCACAGCTATGGGCCCTGATAGAGCACACACTCACAGCTATGGGCCCTGATAGAGCACACACTCACAGCTATGGGCCCTGATAGAGCACACACTCACAGCTACTTCCACCAACAGGGAGCCAGAACAGACAGCAGACATGACCGGGAAGTGCAGAGGGGGCACCAGACGCGCTGAAGACACGGCACGTAGGGTCTGATGATCTTTTGAAGATAGGATGGGGCCATGCCTTTGAGAGCCTGGAAGACAAGCACCAATGTTTTGAATCTGAAGCGTGCTGAGACAGGTAGCCAGTGGAGGTCAGTGAGGAGGGGAGTGATGTGGGCACATCTGGGAAGGTTTAAAATGTCCTGGATGAGCTGCAAAGGTCTGATAGTTGATGCTGGAAGGTCAGGAAGGAGGGAGTTGCAGTAGTCCAGGTGGGAGAGTATCATTGCTTGGACTAGCAGCTGCGTGGAGTAGGTGGTGTGGAGTGCAGTCTCAGTTGAGTCTCAGTTGAGTGACCAGGTCTGAAGCCAGACTGGTGGGGGTGCAGCACATTATTCTGAGAAAAGAAGAGAGAGTTTATAAGAGGCGCTGTAGAGTTTTGGAGAGGAAGGGAAGTAGGGATACAGGGCGGTAGTTATGGATGACAGAGGGGTCCATGGTGGGTTTGTTTGAAAATGGGGTGAAGTGAGCCCGCTTGAAGGAAGAGGGGAAGCAGCCAGTGGACAAGGAGTTTACAAGCTAGGTGATGAATGGGAGGATGGCTGGGGTGATAGACTGAAGGAGGGATGAAGGGATGGGATCCAGAACACAGGTGGTAGGACGATGGGAAAGCAGAAGCTTGGAGATCTCAGAGTCAGTGAGAGGGGAGAAAGTTGGATGTTGAAATCACCTAGAAGGATCAGCGGGATTCCATCTTCTGGGAAGGAGCATAGCAGGGAGGCCAGCTCATCCAGAAAGTTGCTGAGGGGCCCTGGATGACGATAGATGACAATCATAAAGAGTTTAACGGGATAGGTCACAGTAACAGAGTGGAATTCGAAGGTGGAAATGGAAAGGTGAGGGAAAGGAAAAGCAGAGAATTTCCAAGAGGAAGAAATGAGCAGACCAGTTCCACCACCTCAGCCAGATGGCCTTGGGGTGTGGGAGAAGGAGAAGGAAGAGGAGAGGGCTGAAGGAGTAGCGGTGTTGTCAGGCGTGATCCAGGTCTCCTTGAGATCGAGGAAGTTGAGAGAGAGGAGGGAGGCGTATGTTGGCAGTTCCATAACCCCCCTGCCACAGTGACAGCATCAGAGGGGGTTGCTGCGGGGTAAAGGAGGTTGGAGATGTTCCATTGCTGTACAGGGCAGTGGCAATGGAAACGCCCTCTGTGTGGGAGAGAGCAGAGAACAGGGATGGGTTAGGATTAGGGCAGAGAACAGGGATGGGATACTGACACATAGTAAGGCAGTGACGACGAGGAGTGGCGGGAGGGTGGGAGTGGGAGCACCGGCCTCCCTCACTGGACTCCCACAGATGGACTCCCTAGTCTGAGTGCGACTGAGTCTTCATGTGACGACGCTGCCACTATGCTGGATGGGAGGGTAGAAATAACCTGAGGGAGCAATGGTGTAGGCTGCTACTATACATGCCCTGCTAGTTAGTAAAGCAATAGCAGCTGATGATCGAGCAATTACCCTGTTAACTACTGGTTTCGGTCAACTAAATTCTCTACTAACTACAATTGCCAGAGAAATGACAAAACAGTTACAGATACACTGCACGAAAGAGGATAGAACTAAAACTAAACTACCAACAGAATAATCAAACAGTGTAGGATATGGGAATTAAATTAACAACAAATACAACCAGACAGTTAAGAAAATGCAAACGACACAACTGCAAGAAACAAGTACATAACCTGCTCTAGCCGAACCTTCAACAGCTCCTACACACCTGAAGCAATGCACCATTCTGTACAATGTGAGGTAAAGTGCCATTTCCTGCTGCCTATGAAATTGCTCTACCCCGAACACACACACACATGCACACACACACACGCACATATGCACTCACACATACACACGCACATATACACATGCACTCACACACACACATGCACTCACACACATATACACACATATGCACATACACACACACATATACGCACTCACACATAAACACACACACACACATACACTAACACACACGCACTCACACACAAACACACATGCACTCACATACACACAATCACACACATGGACACACATATTCAAACGCTTGCACTTACACACACTTGCACACATGCGCACTCACACTCATACTCACACACACACTCACACACATGCACACGGACACACACATACTCAAACACATGCATATACACTCACACACACACATACACACTCACACACACACTTACATGTATGCATACATACACACACACACACTCACAGACACACACTTGGTCCTCCTCTCCCACTGGCGTAGGGTCCTCTGACACTCTGTCATAGTCACTTTAATAACCATATTAAATTACAGGACTGTTTGATTACACTGGAAAATGTTATCAATGTTATGAATATGGTTTTCGGTGGCATGCCATGTTTAGGTCAAATGGCTCATGACGTAAGCAGTATGAGTTATGAATCTGTCTTTTCTGGGTGTAACTCCAAAGTCACATATTTGATTTTCTGACACTGTGAGATTAAATTCTGCCCCACGTCTGAACAGTGCCTCCTTGCAGAATCAAACCTGCCGCCTCTGGGTTAAAAGGCAATCTGCATAACTGTCGTTTCTCTTTGCCACTGCCACCTGAAAGCTTAACTGACCAGAACCAAACTAACACTAACAGACATCTCAGGAAAACAAAACCGAGTCAGGAAGGTACAAGCCCAGAGTGGTGGATGAGCACACAGCAGCTCGGGGCCCTACCTAATCCCAGAGGTGCCCTACCTAATCCCAGAGGTGCCCTACCTAATCCCAGAAGTGCTCTACCTAATCCCAGAAGTGCTCTACCTAATCCCAGAAGTGCTCTACCTAATCCCAGAGGTGCCCTACCTAATCCCAGAAGTGCCCTACCTAATCCCAGAGGTGCCCTACCTAATCCCAGAAGTGCCCTACCTAATCCCAGAGGTGCCCTACCTAATCCCAGAGGTGCCCTACCTAATCCCAGAAGTGCCCTACCTAATCCCAGAGGGGCCCTACCTAATCCCAGAGGTGCCCTACCTAATCCCAGAAGTGCCCTACCTAATCCCAGAGGTGCCCTACCTAATCCCAGAAGTGCTCTACCTAATCCCAGAGGGGCCCTACCTAATCCCAGAGGTGCCCTACCTAATCCCAGAAGTGCCCTACCTAATCCCAGAGGGGCCCTACCTAATCCCAGAAGTGCCCTACCTAATCCCAGAAGTGCCCTACCTAATCCCAGAAGTGCTCTACCTAATCCCAGAGGGGCCCTACCTAATCCCAGAAGTGCTCTACCTAATCCCAGAAGTGCCCTACCTAATCCCAGAGGGGCCCTACCTAATCCCAGAAGTGCCCTACCTAATCCCAGAGGTGCCCTACCTAATCCCAGAAGTGCCCTACCTAATCCCAGAGGGGCCCTACCTAATCCCAGAGGGGCCCTACCTAATCCCAGAAGTGCCCTACCTAATCCCAGAGGGGCCCTACCTAATCCCAGTTGTGCCCTACCTAATCCCAGAGGTGCCCTACCTAATCCCAGAAGTGCTCTACCTAATCCCAGAAGTGCTCTACCTAATCCCAGAAGTGCTCTACCTAATCCCAGAGGGGCCCTACCTAATCCCAGAGGGGCCCTACCTAATCCCAGAAGTGCTCTACCTAATCCCAGAAGTGCTCTACCTAATCCCAGAAGTGCTCTACCTAATCCCAGAGGGGCCCTACCTAATCCCAGAAGTGCCCTACCTAATCCCAGAGGGGCCCTACCTAATCCCAGAAGTGCCCTACCTAATCCCAGAGGTGCCCTACCTAATCCCAGAGGTGCCCTACCTAATCCCAGAAGTGCCCTACCTAATCCCAGAGGGGCCCTACCTAATCCCAGAAGTGCCCTACCTAATCCCAGAAGTGCCCTACCTAATCCCAGAAATGCCCTACCTAATCCCAGAGGTGCCCTACCCAATACCAGAGGTGCCATTCTGCAGCAGGAGAACTTTGGGTACCCACATACTTTGGTTATGGGGTACAGGGAATGTCATCCATCTTCTTTATAGGGTCAAAAGCTAACGTGAAGATAACTGAGTAACAAACACGGCGAAAGACAGGGAGCTATCTATGAAATGTACAGGAGAGAGCTAACTGTGATTCATACAGGAGTATGTGTGTGCCTGTGTGTGTGTGTATGTGTGGGGTGTGTGTGTGTGAGAGTGTGTGCATGTGTGTGTATGTGTGTGTGTGAGTGTGTATGTGTGAAAGTGTGTGTGTGTGCGTGTGTGTGTGTATGTGTGGGGTGTGTGTGTGTGTGAGAGTGTGTGCATGTGTGTGTATGTGTGTGTGTGCGTGTTTGTGTATGTGTGGGGTGTGTGTGTGTGAGAGTGTGTGCATGTGTGTGTATATGTGTGAGAGTGTGTGTGTGTGTGTATATGTGTGAGAGTGTGTGTGTGTGAGAGAGAGAGAGTGTGTGCGTGTATGTGTGGGCATGTGTGTGTGTGTGTGACAGAGAGTGTGTGTGTTAGAGAGAGAGAGTGTGTGTGTGAGTGTGTGTGTGTGTGTGTGTGAGAGTGAGTGTGAGTGTGAGTGTGTGTGTGGGGTGTGTGTGTGTGTGACAGAGAGTGTGTGTGTTAGAGAGAGAGTGTATGTGTGTGAGTGTGTGTGTGTGTGTGTGTGAGTGAGTGTGAGTGTGTGTGTGTGTGTGTGTGTGTGTGTGGGTCCTGAGCAGACAGCCGTCTCTTGTAGTGCCTGATTAGACTTTGGTACTTTGGTCAGAGGCTGGGTCCTGCCCTCTCTGGCCCGGTGCCCATTCAGTCTGCAAGTGCACACAGCTTCTGCTGCAGCTGCCTCACTGCCCGTCGCTGCTGTGCACCTGCCACCTGCCACCTACCACCTGCACACCTGCACGCCTGATGAGAGCCCCCCACCCCCGTGCCCACAGTGAGTACCTCAGTGTTCCTCTCTGCTTCACCACGGACCAGCTGAGAAGAGGATAATGGAAATAAGTCTTTATATAGGAATATCTCTGCAGTAGTCACACTCTGAGCCCCTGGAAGCTCAGTAATACAAACAGCATTTACTGTATCCCATACTTAATGTTTCTGCTATTTCAGATCATTTGTCTCATTCTGTGAAATTAACTCCACTTAGTTTTGAACTTAGTTATCCACTTAGTATAAAATCATGGCATTTATTGAAGGTGATCGGCTCTTTGGCTGGGCTTGGAAAATCAGAGCAGAGTGCGTAGTGTTCAGATCAGAGCAGAGTGCGTAGTGTTCAGTATGTGCTCAGATGTAGTTACACTTTTTACTGCTTTTACCTACAGTGTCTGAAATTACCTAATACCATCTGAAATTAGGTATCTCTTTTGCACTGGCTATGTGTGTGCGTGAGTGAGTGTGTGTGTGAGTGCGTATCTGTGTGCCATTATTTCTGATGTATAGTTACTTGTGAACACCACCTGAGAGAGATTGTCACATGGATCTCCATGAACCCAACGGCCGTGTTTGTTGCGTAGTTGTTTGTGTTCAGAGTGTTGTTTTATTTTCCACCCTGCTGTTAAACCATTGCCACCCCCACCCCTATCCCCCCACCCTGGAAGGGAAAGTGGGGGCATGATGCAGACTGTTTCCCCTTCTGTGTGTGCATTTGAGCACGGCTGTTTGGGGTGCAGCGACTGCACGGACCCTGGCCACCCTGCCTCAGCCCATAGGCGCAGTGTGCTGGCGGGGCTGGAATTTTCCACCCGGCTTTTCCTCAAAACAGTCTCCGGCTCAGCTGTACAGATTCTTGGACCCCCCCCCCCCCCCCCCCCCCCCCCCCCCGTGCTTGCGTGCAGTCTCATTCACTTGTCGAGGAAACTTTGGGCCAGTCCAATGAGCCCGATCCAAGCAAGCACACTCCAAACCGCAGGGCCACCAAAGCCCAGGGTATTTCCAGCGCCCGTTTGGATGTGCGCTTTCCCAAAGGGAGGAAGCAATGCTGTACTGCTCTAAACTCAGCAGACTCACCAGAGGGAGATCTGTGCTGTACTCACTCTTTATTATGCCAAAAATACACATTTAACAACTTAGAAAAAAAATCAAAGTAAATCTAATAAAATAATCAGCTTCTGTTTAGTGTATTTAGCAAATTGTATTTAAATTTCCTCTTTTGTGTGTTTAGTTCTGTGAGCATGCCTGTTTGTATGTGTGTGTGTGTGTGTGTGTGTGAGTGTGAATGTATGTGCATATGCCTGTTTGTGTGTGTCTGTGTATGTGTGTGTGTGCGCATGTGTGTGTGTGTGTGTGTGAGTGTGTGTGTGTTTGTGTGCATATGCTTGTCTGTGTGTGTGCGTGCCTGTGTATGTGTGTGTCTGCGCGTGTGTGTGTGCATGTGTGTGTGTTTGTGTGCATATGCCTGTCTGTGTGTGTGCGTGTGTGTGTGTGTGTGTGTGTGTGTGTGTGTGTGTGTGTGTGTGTGTGTGTGTGTGTGTGTGTGTGTGCATGTGTGTGTGCGTGTTTGTGTGCATATGCTTGTCTGTGTCTGCGCGTGTGTGTGAGTGTGTGTGTGGGTTTGTGTGCATATGCCTGTCTGTGTGTGTATATGTGTGTGCGTGTGTGTGTGTGTGGATTTGTGTGCATATGCCTGTCTCTGCATGTGTATGTGTGTGTGTGAGTTTTTGTGCATATGCCTGTCTCTGCGTGTGTATGTGTGTGTGTGCGTGTGTGTGTGCATATGCCTGTCTGTGTGTGTGTGTGTGTGTTTGTGTGCATATGCCTGTCTGTGTGTGTGTGTGTGTTTTTGTGCATATGCCTGTCTGTGTGTGTGTGTGTATGTGTGTGTGTGTGTGTGCATATGCCTGTCTGTGTGTGTGTATGTTTGTGTGCATATGCCTGTCTGTGTGTGTGTGTGTTTGTGTGCATATGCCTGTCTGTGTGTGTGTGTGTGTGTGTGTGTGTGTGTGTGCATATGCCTGTCTGTGTGTGTGTGTGTGTGTTTGTGTGCATATGCCTGTCTGTGTGTGTGTGTGTGTTTTTGTGCATATGCCTGTCTGTGTGTGTGTGTGTGTGTGTGTGTGTGTGTGCATATGCCTGTCTGTGTGTGTGTATGTTTGTGTGCATATGCCTGTCTGTGTGTGTGTGTGTTTGTGTGCATATGCCTGTCTGTGTGTGTGTGTGTATGTGTGTGTGTGTGTGTGCATATGCCTGTCTGTGTGTGTGTGTGTTTGTGTGCATATGCCTGTCTGTGTGTGTGTGTGTGTATGTGTATGTGTGTGTGACTGAATTTCAGCAGCAGCTCCAGACAAGCACACAGAGGAGAAATATGTCTTTGTGGGGAGGACTGTGGTGCGATCCACAGCCCGCTGGAGTCTGACCAGCACGATGACCCCAGGTCACTGCACATTTTTAGGGGAGATCATGTGAGGACACAAAAAACTGCAGCAGAACGCTAACATGGAGAGGGACACAGACTGGATATGACATCACACAACACAGGGAAGCACTGGCACACAGACAGGATATGACATCACACAGCACAGGGAAGCACAGGCACACAGGCAGGATATGACATCACACTGCACAGGGAAGCACAGGAAACAGATCAGGGTGTTGATGTGCAGAGAGAAGGGAAAGCCTGTGACGGTTTAAACAGGACGCTATTTATGACATGGGGACCTCCTGGGCAGCTAAGGGTGCTAACAGAGTTAGCAAGCCATGCTGTGCTCATAGAGATTACTTTCATTTAGAGAGCACTTAAATGTTATTGATTTTATATCCAGGGTACTCCAACACAAAAGGTGTTTACAAACCTTTTCAAAACCTCAAAGTATGCAATTACAGCCCTGGTGCTTTAAGAGTCTAATTAAATATTTGGGTTTTTTATTCATGTAAATGTAAATGAGTGTGGCAGAGTGAGTCTCTCAGTGTTCAGGCCTCAGGCTGGAGTCTCTCAGTGTTCAGGCCTAATGCTGGAGTCTCTCAGTGTTCAGGCCTAATGCTGGAGTCTCTCAGTGTTTAGGCCTAATGCTGGAGTCTCTCAGTGTTCAGGCCTCAGGTTGGAGTCTCTCAGTGTTCAGGCCTAATGCTGGAGTCTCACAGTGTTCAGGCCTAATGCTGGAGTCTCACAGTGTTCAGGCCTCAGGTTGGAGTCTCACAGTGTTCAGGCCTCTGGCTGGAGTCTCTCAGTGTTCAGGCCTAATGCTGGAGTCTCACAGTGTTCATGCCTCAGGTTGGAGTCTCTCAGTGTTCAGGCCTCAGGCTGGAGTCTCTCAGTGTTCAGGCCTCAGGCTGGAGTCTCTCAGTGTTCAGGCCTAATGCTGGAGTCTCACAGTGTTCAGGCCTCAGGTTGGAGTCTCTCAGTGTTCAGGCCTCAGGCTGGAGTCTCTCAGCGTTCAGGCCTCAGGCTGGAGTCATTCAGTGTTCAGGCCTAATGCTGGAGTCTCACAGTGTTCAGGCCTCAGGTTGGAGTCTCTCAGTGTTCAGGCCTAATGCTGGAGTCTCTCAGTGTTCAGGCCTCAGGCTGGAGTCTCTGTGTTCAGGCCTCAGGTTGGAGTCTCTCAGTGTTCAGGCCTCAGGCTGGAGTCTCTCAGTGTTCAGGCCTAATGCTGGAGTCTCTCAGTGTTCAGGCCTCAGATTGGAGTCTCTCAGTGTTCAGGCCTCAGGTTGGAGTCTCTCAGTGTTCAGGCCTAATGCTGGAGTCTCTCAGTGTTCAGGCCTCAGATTGGAGTCTCTCAGTGTTCAGGCCTAATGCTGGAGTCTCACAGTGTTCAGGCCTCAGGTTGGAGTCTCTCAGTGTTCAGGCCTCAGGCTGGAGTCTCTCAGCGTTCAGGCCTCAGGCTGGAGTCATTCAGTGTTCAGGCCTAATGCTGGAGTCTCACAGTGTTCAGGCCTCAGGTTGGAGTCTCTCAGTGTTCAGGCCTAATGCTGGAGTCTCTCAGTGTTCAGGCCTCAGGCTGGAGTCTCTGTGTTCAGGCCTCAGGTTGGAGTCTCTCAGTGTTCAGGCCTCAGGCTGGAGTCTCTCAGTGTTCAGGCCTAATGCTGGAGTCTCACAGTGTTCAGGCCTCAGATTGGAGTCTCACATTGTTCAGGTTTAAGGATCAGATATGTGATGTAAACAAGCTGCTTGGGATGGAAAGGCAGTCGAAACATTTTTATGTCGGTAATTATTTACCGTGCTTCAACCATTAGCTGACCATTTAACTGCCCTGTGCTGGAGAAAGAACACAGACAGAACATTCACATATTAAAATGCACGTCATTTACTTCAGCCATATTTTATTCTGGACAACACATTTATCCAGAATTCAGGAACAATGGGATTCCCTTTCACTTCTTATGCTCCACATAAAGGAACAAAGCAAAAAAAGAATACATAATTCATTTGTTATTCCACTTCAAAAGGAAATGGCTAACTCAGCTTTTCCTGGGCTGTGTAAAGGTCTACCCACCCCTCGTGTTTCTAACCCATCCAGGCCCCCCAGGCTGTGGGCATTCACACCCTAAACAAGGCGGCCCATGGCCCAGGGTCTACTGACCCCAATGCCTAGATGTATGTCAGAAAAGTAGCACCTGATAAAACTATTAGAGCCAAAACATTAACTTAAGCCAAAGGTTCTAACTGCTAAAGGTTAGCCTTAGCTTTAGCCCCATGCAGGATCCTCCACTGGAGGTTAGCCAGAATGATATGATCCTTCGCAGCTAAGCCATCCATTTCAGAAGTGAGAGACTGTAACACTGAGAAAGTGAGAGACTTTAACACTGAGAAATGAGAGACTGTAACACTGAGAAGAGAGAGACTTTAACACTGAGAAAGTGAGAGACTTTAACACTGAGAAGTGAGAGACTGTTACACTGAGAAAGTGAGAGACTTTAACACTGAGAAGTGAGAGACTGTAACACTGAGAAAGTGAGAGACTTTAACACTGAGAAGTGAGAGACTGTAACACTGAGAAATGAGAAACTTTAACACTGAGAAATGAGAGACTTTAATTGGTGTTTGTTAATAACAAATTTCGGGAGAGGCAACCTTCAGACAACCCTTCACTCAAACACCAGTATCCGTCCAATCTGGACACTGCCCCCCCTGGACTCCAAGCCCAAGATCAATGTTCCTACCAAAATACAACTCGCTATCATAATAAACTCCTTCCAAACACATTCATGTTGTCTGAAGGTTCATTCTCCTGAGAAATGAGACACTTTAACACTGAGAAATGAAAGACTTTAACACTGAGAAAGTGAGAGACTTTAACATGGAGAAAGTGAGAGACTTTAACACTGAGAGGAGAGAGATTTTAACACTGGGAAGTGAGAGACTTTAACACTGAGAAGAGAGAGACTTTAACACTGAGAAGTGAGAGACTTTAACACTGAGAAGAGAGAGACTTTAACACTGAGAAGAGAGAGACTTTCACACTGAAAAGTGACAGACTTTAACACTGTGAAGAGAGAGACTTTAACACTGAAAAGTGACAGACTTTAACACTGAGAAGAGAGAGACTTTAACACTGAGAAGTGAGAGACTTTACTACTGAGAAGAGAGACTTTAACACTGAGAAGTGACAGACTTTAACACTGAGAAGAGAGAGACTTTAACACTGAAAAGTGACAGACTTTAACACTGAGAAGAGAGAGACTTTAACACTGAATAGTGAGAGACTTTAACACTGAGAAGTGAGAGACTTTAGCAGTGAGAAGAGAGAGACTTTAACACTGAGAAGAGAGAGACTTTAACAGTGAGAAGTGAGAGACTTTATCACTTTTTTTTATTAAATAAATACTTCCAAATACTTCCATGGTCACCTAAAAATAAACACTCCACCAACCTAAATCAGAAACCATAACCATAACCAGAAAAATTAAAAACCAGCTACAAGGAAACAAAACCACATAAAGCAAAGATAAGAAATCCCAATTTTTAACTCTAAATTATTCCACACTGCTACCATTAGTCTGCTGAAATGCTTGAAATGGAGATCAGCTATCAACAGATGTTATTCAAACTCCAGCCTCTTCCTGGACCACAGCAAAAGCTGAAGCCACAGTACAATGTGTTTTAGGCCCGTTGTCTTCAGCTGGGTCACCCCAGGGCCTCCCTCAGCCTGTCCCAGCTGCACTTTACATCTTTGAGTCTTTGAGCACCTCATACTGCAAACAAACAACAACTCTGAAAATCCAGCACACAGCAACTGAAGTACATGGAGCAGGAAGTGAAACTGTGAAACCAGACTTAAATGCTCCACGGTTCTTCTGTACCACAGAATGTACAGTTGGGGTTGATTCCAGGATCGACCCAGCTCAACGCCCTGTAGAAACCGTCCTGTGAACCATGTCCCCCTGCAGGGGCCTCACTTATAAACTGTGTGTACGCAGAAAAAAAACACTCCAGAACGTACGTACCATGATTTTCACGCATAATTTGGGACCAGGGTTGGGTCAGATTACTTTGAAATGTAGTCAGTTACTGAATACAAATTACATGCCAATTTTTGTAATAAGTAACGTAACCCATTGGATTACAAAATAAATTTAATCTAATCTGAATACTTTTTGATTACTTTTGGATTACTTCAAAATCAAACATTGACAATATTGCACCTTATACTAAACAAAATAAAATTTAATCTAATCTGAATACTTTTTGATTACTTTTGGATTACTTCAAAATCAAACATTGACAATATTGCACCTTATACTAAACAAATGGACACAGCCACAAAAATTTGATAAAATCAAATTGTCATATGTTCAGCTTAGCTAGCTAGCTACCTACAGTGGAAATGAGTGATCAACATTCTATTTCTAGAGGAAAATAACTGAAAATTGCACACAGTACAGTAGACTACAGCTAGCATCAGGAGTGCTCTGACTCCATACAATCGTATTGGGTTATGCATATAGATTTATATTTTTGAGATCCAATATCTATAATTTGCTCAGTATTGTATGTTAGCTAATAAGCAAAGCCATTGCTACCAATATCAACCATACTACTGTGGCAGACACAAAAGGGCTGTTGAGCACTGTGGTGAAAATGGTTGAAAGAAACTTCCACACCCAAGCTAAACCTAGGGCTGTGCGATATGACCAAAATCTCATATCCCGATATAGGTAATTAAAAATCCCGATAACAACACATATCACAATATAGCACATTTTTTGTAAATAAAATGAATAAATAGTTTATATAAAATGACCACATGGGAAGGCCTATTTCTTATTACATTTAGAAATTTATATACTCAACAAATAAACGGTACTTACTCACATTTGATTATTTTTCTCCTTTTATTGAGAACCTTTGTGCAAATTTTCAATTAAGCATGTAACAAAATACTGACATGGGTATGTGCGGCATAAAGTCTGTTCAGACAATGTCCAACCGCATATACATCCATATGTTTAAGATGTATTGCTATATTATGTATACAGTATTGTACGGTATCAACCTACTTAACCCATGTCATGATTTGTTCATATTGATAAGCAGTATTTTTTAAAAATAAACTCTGATGATCGCATCTAGCTGCTCTTCAAGGGAGCTCAGTGGTGGCACCCCCATATCACTGCCCATTGGTCCTGCTCTTGCCGTTGGGCAATTATATGCCTGTTTGCCTCAACCTTGATATCGCACCATTTTTTCTTGATATCGATGTCCGTGTGTGGCTCTCTATACCTGTGGAATTGACATTCAAGGGTGTTATGTATGTGATACCCCGGTGCCGTGGCCAACTGAAATTATATTTTTTCTAATCTCTGTTTAGGAGACTAAAGCTTCAATTTCGCCTTCAGAGAAGTTTCTTTTTTCTCTATTCGCTCCATTATTGGATTTAAAATGTATTGCTCTGTACTGCACATTATTTATTGATCTTGTTTAATTGATTTAGACTTCCGGAGCACCATATATGCTTAATACTCTTGCAGCAGTTAAACTTTCGGCCCACATTAAACACAATTAAGTTCCAAGAGAAGCTGACTGACAACAACCTAGCCAAGTTCTGCTTAGCTTCAGTATTAACTTATCCTAGCCCTGCTTTATCAAGCCCAGTCCTGCTCAGCTTCAGTGCTAATCTATTCCGGTCCTACCTAGCTTTAGTGCTAACCTAGCCCTGTCCTGCTTTATCTGCTGCTGAGAGCAGCTCTGTGGAGCCAGGAGGCTGCTGAGAGCAGCTCTGTGGAGCCAGGAGGCTGCTGAGAGCAGCTCTGTGGAGCCAGGAGGCTGCTGAGAGCAGCTCTGTGGAGCCAGGTGGCTGCTCAGAGCAGCTCTGTGGAGCCAGGAGGCTGCTGAGAGCAGCTCTGTGGAGCCAGGAGGCTGCTGAGAGCAGCTCTGTGGAGCCAGGTGGCTGCTCAGAGCAGCTCTGTGGAGCCAGGAGGCTGCTGAGAGCAGCTCTGTGGAGCCAGGAGGCTGCTGAGAGCAGCTCTGTGGAGCCAGGAGGCTGCTGAGAGCAGCTCTGTGGAGCCAGGAGGCTGCTGAGAGCAGCTCTGTGGAGCCAGGTGGCTGCTCAGAGCAGCTCTGTGGAGCCAGGAGGCTGCTGAGAGCAGCTCTGTGGAGCCAGGAGGCTGCTGAGAGCAGCTCTGTGGAGCCAGGAGGCTGCTGAGAGCAGCTCTGTGGAGCCAGGAGGCTGCTCAGAGCAGCTCTGTGGAGCCAGGAGGCTGCTGAGAGCAGCTCTGTGGAGCCAGGAGGCTGCTGAGAGCAGGCCAGACCTGTAGCCCCACAGAGCTGGTATGCAGCACATCTCCCACAGTTCATTAGAGCTGCGTCTCCTTTGGGCCTGAGCTGCCTGCTTTTATTGGGAACACAGTCTACCGCCGGCTCCATCTCAGCCTCCCATACAGTCAGCAATATTCCCAACTCCCAGTCTTACAGCCACACATACACACAGACTCTCTCTCTCACACACACGAACACACACTCATACAGAACCTCTCTTACAAACCTATAGAACACCCACATATACACTCATGATATGTCTCTCTCTATCACGCACACACAAACATACACATACACTTATTGTCACTTCCTCTATCTCTCTCTCACACACATATTCTTTTAAACTCTCTTATACGCACATACAAATATTTATTCTCCCTCTCTCTCACACACACGCACACACTCACACACACAGAGACATAGGCAGTTTTGTGTCCAAAATCCTCTTGCTATGTTGCATCTTGCAAAAATAAACCAATTACTCCAGGCTGGTGTAAGATGATATTCAGGCCCTTTGACTTGGCACATACACACAGCGTTTTCCTCTCCTGTTTAGAGCATGTCATTCTATCAGCTGGCATGGAGAATAAGCTTGTGATCACACAGTGAACCCAGGTAATAAGCTCTTTTACTGCCTTTCTTGGGTCGGGGGGGTGGGGTGGGTGGGGTGGCAGTGCCTCATTCCAGACCCCCCCCCATTGCTGGGCCTCAGAGCTCACATAAAAACCTTTCCTGGTCAGAACCAGCCCTGTGTGGGCTTTTTAGTCCATGCTACAACATCAACCTCACTGCTCCACTCAACCCCCTTACACAAGCCTGACTGCTCCACTCAACCCCCATACACAAGCCTGACTGCTCCACTCAACCCCCATACACAAGCCTGACTGCTCCACTCAACCCCCTTACACAAGCCTGACTGCTCCACTCAACCCCATTACACAAGCCTGACTGCTCCACTCAACCCCCATACACAAGCCTGACTGCTCCACTCAACCCCCATACACAAGCCTGACTGCTCCACTCAACCCCCATACACAAGCCTGACTGCTCCACTCAACCCCCATACACAAGCCTGACTGCTCCACTCAACCCCCATATACAAGCCTGACTTTGACTATACTATATACACACCCTACACTCGACCATAGCATGGAATTTACACACAAATTAGATATTTACCCATGTGCTTACAACAACACACTTGCAATGTGGAAGTACACTATGCACTCTTGCACACATACACATACACACAGAGACATACACACACACACACACACACGGAAACACACAAACCAACAGACACACATGCACACTCACTCAAATATACACACACATAAACACATGCAAAAACACACATGCTCACACAAGCAAACACATTTTCATGCGCTACTAACATGCATTCTCACCCTCACACATGCAGGCACACTTTAAATAACATTACTTCACTCTGTGGTCACACTGGTTTCTGCTCTAAGCTGGGTGAGTGTGTTGACAGTCCACACAGTTTCTCAGGAGAGAGTCCTGGGTTTGTCCTTTGTCTGCTTTTCAGTAGTTTTCCGAGGCATTGACATGGGCAATGAGACATGGTCCAGCTCCAGAGTGTTCTCTCTGTGCTGCCCAGCCTGTACCTGTGGCCAAGATCCTGGGACCCGCAGCCGTCTGTGCCCCGGCCCTGCGCGAGGCAGCCTGACTGCACGCCATGGCCTGGGACCCGCAGCCGTCTGTGCCCCGGCCCGGGGAGGGGCAGCCTGACTGCACACCATGGCCTGGGACCCGCAGCCGTCTGTGCCCCGGCCCGGGGAGGGGCAGCCTGACTGCACGCCATGGCCTGGGACCCGCAGCCGTCTGTGCCCCGGCCCGGGGAGGGGCAGCCTGACTGCACGCCATGGCCTGGGACCCGCAGCCGTCTGTGCCCCGGCCTGGGGAGGGGCAGCCTGACTGCAAACCATGGCCTGGTTAGCAGGCCTGAAACCAGAGACCCCCCTCTGACACTGTTTTTTTTTACTCTCCAATGACAAAGGCAGCAGAGGAGGATGACCGGCTCGCCTCTGTGGGGACCTGCTCCCCGGGCCCTCTCCTGCATTCTCAGCAGCTGGGTGGGGGGGAGGGAAGAAAGAGAGAAAGGCATAAAGAAAGATAGAGAGAAATAAAAGCTGCATTTCCTGTCCCATTCTCATGTTTTCTGAGAATGGCAACAAAGCAGTGGAGTCGCTCAGTTTCCTGCTCCACTTTCCCAGAATGCTGAGCGGCCCCTCCCGTGGGAGGTTGATCCCACCCCAAACCTTCAGTGTCCCAAAGAGATGATTCCGTTCAAAAAAGGAGTCGCATCACAAGGTCCAAACCCCCTCCTTTTGAAATGTGCTGGTGTCTGGGAATTAGGCCACTGTGCTGGCCTGATGGCTGCCTCTCTCAGGACAGTGCTGCTGTCTCAGGTGTGTCTCAGGTGCATGGTGCCGGGCAGGACAGGGCGGAGAGGACAGGACATGCGGCACAGTCTGCGTAGAGTCTGTTTATAGTGACAAGGTCTGAGCAGCTCTCAGGCCAACCATACACACACAGTGTCACGCAAGCATACCACATAGACACACACACACACACACACATACACACACACACACACACACACACACACAAACACCCATGTACCTCACACACACACACACACTCACACTCACACACACACACACACGCACCCATAGTGTCTCAGTGTACCTCACACACACACACACACTCACGCTCACATGCTCACACACACACACACACACACACACACACACACCCACTTGCACATGTAAATGAGAGGGAAACTCCTCCTGCAGGTTTAGTGTCAGAGTGCAGCCGAGCTGTTTCAGTGTCAGAGAGTCACCACTGCAGTCCCAGCGCTGCCACCACCATACAGTGACACAGAGACAGACAGACAGACAGACACCTGGATCAGGTGAGCGGATCACACAGCAGTGCACAGGTAAGTACGGGCTCCAGGGTGTCTGCTCTGTGGTTATAGGTGCTGATAAGTTACCTGGAGCTTTTATTGCTTAATGGGTCATATTCACATGTAATCATTGAATATTATTTTATTGCTGTAGCAAAGAACAAGCCATGCCAAAGCATGTCACAGAGAGAGAGGGGGCCGCAAGCAGCAAAACAACAGTGTTGCCATGACTGTGTATCTATTGCATGTGTTTGCGTGTGTAATTATCAGAGTTAAATAATCTTTGTAACGCTTTAGTAAAACTGCTTATGAGCTTATTGTAAAGTGTTTTTCATCATATCATTTACTAATGTTCAAAACCACAAAAAATAAGTCTACAAATATGAAAAATCATCATTTACAAATGGATCACTCATGACTAAAACAAATTAATAATGACGTTATGAACAGTTTTCACTGCACCTAAACTATGGAGATATTTAAATCTTTTTGTTGAATGAGGAGCACATAGTAAGTCCAGTACTGCACCAGATATATAGTTAGTGCAGAAAGAGCAGGGAGGAGACAGAGCTGTGTGTGGGGCGGACGAGAGCCACACATCTGAACAATGAGCAGATTGTGTTACCTGTGCTATTCAGACCCCGGAGGGGAGCAGACAATAGGGCTGCGTGCCACGGCCCCCACAGCCCCAGGCTCCACTCTCATTACAACTGGTTGGTGCCTAAATGCTGCCTACTGTAGACACACTATATCCTTAATATGAGGGTAATGCTCCTTCACTGTCACACAAACTCAGTGACTCACTATGATGATAACAGTAAACCCACAGTTCAAAACCCACAGTTCATTATGTACAGTGATTTTGCGGTCAAGCTTATATGTGCGGAGAAATATTTTGAAATCAATGAAAAATGTAAATCAGTAGAAAAGAAAGAGAAGCTAATGAGTTCAAAGCATTTTGTATTTTGTGAGAATGGTAGCAGCTAGATTTTTCCCAGCTGGAAGAGCTTTGGCGAAGCATTTGTATCAGAACACTGAAATGATACATCCCCATCATGCTAGCACGTTACTGCGCTGCCATTCTGCTTCACAGTTATGTTACTGCGCTGCCATGCTGCTTCACAGTTATGTTACTGCGCTGCCATGCTGCTTCACAGTTATGTTACTGCGCTATCATTCTACTTCACAGTTATGTTACTGCGCTGCCATGCTGCTTCACAGTTATGTTACTGCGCTGCCATGCTGCTTCACAGTTATGTTACTGCGCTGCCATGCTGCTTCACAGTTATGTTACTGCGCTATCATTCTACTTCACAGTTATGTTTCTGCGCTGCCATTCTGCTTCACAGTTATGTTACTGCGCTGCCATTCTGCTTCACAGTTATGTTACTGTGCTGCCATGCTGCTTCACAGTTATGTTACTGCGCTATCATTCTACTTCACAGTTATTTTACTCTGCTACCATGCTACTTCACAGTTATGTTACTGTACTATCATGCTATCATTCAGAGAGCTGTGGAGGTGCCCTGTCATTGAGCTGGTTTCTGTTGGGATCTGTAGGTGTCTTCTACCACATTATTCACCTTAGCATGACTGTAGTGAGCTTGGTAAGGTAGCGAATAGCAAGTCTGATGAAAGTGTGAGTGGTACTGAGAGGGAAAGAGCCCACTTTTCTTTCAGGGATGAGGGGGAGGGGTGTGGTAATGTAGGGTGAGGTGAACGAACAACTGTGTGATTGTGTATCTGCTGTAGGTCTGTGTATCTGCTGTGCAATTGTGTGTCTACTGTGTGGTTGTGTAGCTGCAATAGGTTGTTGTGGGTGTTGGAAGGATCAGCTTTGTTAAAAGTGAGCCACAAGACAAATCAGAGAGGAAGGAACACACACACACACACTCACACACAAAGACACACAGTCCCTCTCCTCTCTCTCTCTCTCACACACACTGTATCTCTCTTTCACACACACACACACACACACACACTCTCTCTCTCTCTCTGTCTCTCTTTCTCACACACGTTTTTGTGTTGTTGATTGTGGGCCCGCATACCTGCAGCGGCAGGGCGGTAAAGGCTGTGTTTTATAAATATGAGTGTATTGATCTTTCAAACACAGCATGTCCTCAGGGATTAGAGCCCTCATGCCCCACCCGTCCCGGGACAGCAGAGCAAACGCGCTCCATTCTGACCCAGGACAGCAGAGCAAACAGGCTCCATTCTGACCCGGGACAGCAGAGCAAACGGGCTCCATTCTGACCCAGGACAGCAGAGCAAACGCGCTCCATTCTGACCTGGGACAGCAGAGCAAACGGGCTCCATTCTGACCCGGGACAGCAGAGCAAACGGGCTCCATGCTGACCCGGGACAGCAGAGCAAACGCGCTCCATTCTGATCTCGGACAGCAGAGCAAACGGGCTCCATTCTGACCCGGGACAGCAGAGCAGATGGGCTCCATTCTGACCCGGGATAGCAGAGCAGACAGGCTCCATTCTGACCCAGGACAGTAGAGCAGACGGGCTCCATTCTGACCCAGGACAGCAGAGTAAACGGGCTCCATTCTGACCATTTTGATTGCATATGCTCTTAGGGAGACCGAGTGTGTGTGTTTGAATCACAGCCTTGGGAGACTGATGCACCTCACACGAACAAACTCACTTTTAAATGCATGTTTGCACAACACTGATCTGTCATATCTTATGGCATTCTGGGTCAGCTATGAAGGATGTCTATCTGTTTTTATGTTTGAATATTATTCTGACAACAGTGACTCTCTGGATGTTGTGGCTCAGGTGTGCATGCTGTGTCTCAGGTGTGCTGTGGATCAGGTGTGCATGCTGTGTCTCAGGTGTGCTGTGGCTCAGGTGTGCATGCTGTGTCTCAGGTGTGCTGTGGCTCAGGTATGCTGTGTCTCAGGTGTGCTGTGGCTCAGGTATGTATGCTGTGTCTCAGGTGTGCATGCTGTGTCTCAGGTGTGCTGTGGATCAGGTGTGCTGTGGCTCAGGTGCACATGTGTCTCAGATGTGCTGTGGCTCAGGTGTGCTGTGGATCAGGTGTGCTGTGTCTCAGGTGTGCTGTGGCTCAGGTGCGCATGCTGTGTCTCAGATGTGCTGTGGCTCAGGTGTGCTGTGGATCAGGTGTGCATGCTGTGGATCAGGTGTGCTGTGGCTCAGGTGCACATGTGTCTCAGATGTGCTGTGGCTCAGGTGTGCTGTGGATCAGGTGTGCTGTGTCTCAGATGTGCTGTGTCTCAGGTGTGCATGCTGTGTCTCAGGTGTGCTGTGGCTCAGGTGTGCATGCTGTGTCTCAGGTGTGCTGTGTCTCAGGTGTGCTGTGGCTCAGGTACGCTGTGTCTCAGGTGTGCTGTGGCTCAGGTGTGCATGCTGTGTCTCAGGTGTGCTGTGTCTCAGATGTGCTGTGGCTCAGGTATGCTGTGTCTCAGGTGTGCTGTGGCTCAGGTGTGCATGCTGTGTCTCAGGTGTGCTGTGGCTCAGGTGTGCATGCTGTGTCTCAGGTGTGCTGTGGCTCAGGTGTGCATGCTGTGTCTCAGGTGTGCTGTGGCTCAGGTGCGCATGCTGTGTCTCAGATGTGCTGTGGCTCAGGTGTGCTGTGGATCAGGTGTGCTGTGTCTCAGGTGTGCTGTGTCTCAGGTTTGCTGTGGCTCAGGTGCGCATGCTGTGTCTCAGATGTGCTGTGGATCAGGTGTGCTGTGGCTCAGGTGTGCATGCTGTGTCTCAGGTGTGCTGTGGCTCAGGTGTGCATGCTGTGTCTCAGATGTGCTGTGTCTCAGGTGTGCTGTGGCTCAGGTGTGCATGCTGTGTCTCAGATGTGCTGTGGCTCAGTTACGCTGCGTCTCAGGTACGCTGCGTCTCAGGTGTGCTGTGGCTCAGGTACGCTGCGTCTCAGGTGTGCTGTGGCTCAGGTACGCTGCGTCTCAGGTGTGCAGTGGCTCAGGTGTGCATGCTGTGTCTCAGATGTGCTGTGTCTCAGGTGTGCTGTGGCTCAGGTGTGCATGCTGTGTCTCAGGTGTGCTGTGGCTCAGGTGCGCATGCTGTGTCTCAGATGTGCTGCGTCTCAGGTGTGCTGTGGCTCAGGTACACTGCGTCTCAGGTGTGCTGTGGCTCAGGTACGCTGCGTCTCAGGTGTGCAGTGGCTCAGGTGTGCATGCTGTGTCTCAGATGTGCTGTGTCTCAGGTGTGCTGTGGCTCAGGTGTGCATGCTGTGTCTCAGATGTGCTGTGGCTCAGGTACGCTGCGTCTCAGGTACGCTGCGTCTCAGGTGTGCTGTGGCTCAGGTACGCTGCGTCTCAGGTGTGCAGTGGCTCAGGTGTGCATGCTGTGTCTCAGATGTGCTGTGTCTCAGGTGTGCTGTGGCTCAGGTGTGCATGCTGTGTCTCAGATGTGCTGTGGCTCAGGTGTGCATGCTGTGTCTCAGGTGTGCTGTGGCTCAGGTGTGCATGCTGTGTCTCAGATGTGCTGTGTCTCAGGTGTGCTGTGGCTCAGGTGTGCATGCTGTGTCTCAGATGTGCTGTGTCTCAGGTATGCTGTGGCTCAGGTGTGCATGCTGTGTCTCAGATGTGCTGTGGCTCAGGTACGCTGCGTCTCAGGTGTGCTGTGGCTCAGGTACGCTGCGTCTCAGGTGTGCTGTGTCTCAGGTACGCTGCGTCTCAGGTGTGCTGTGGCTCAGGTGTGCATGCTGTGTCTCAGATGTGCTGCGTCTCAGGTGTGCTGTGGCTCAGGTACGCTGCGTCTCAGGTGCTCGGTGACCTTACACCAGACCAGCTACAGGCTACCCAGCTGTAACAGCAGTTCATTACCAGCTGTGTCATGCTGCGCCCAGCCAGTAATGGATCTGCTAAACAATTAGCCCTGAGGGGGCAGTGTGTGCATGTGTGTGTATGTGTGAGCGTGTGTGTGTGTGTGAGTTAAATGTGCCGAACATTTCTTGAAAGACCTGGATCAGATGAAGGTCAGAGAGTCTCGGTCCGCTGCGCAGCACAGCTAGCAGAACGCTATGTGCATGTTAGCAGGCGGGTGACGAGTGTGTAATGGGCTGGTCAGCCCTGCGGCCAAGCCAGACCTCACTGGAGCTGCACAGCTCTCCCTCCCTCTTCATAGTGAGATGTTACAGCTCCTCTCCAGAGTTATGGGCCTACAGATAACCAGACACACTTAGGGCAGGAGCCAGTCAGGCACACTTAGGCCTACAGCCAATCAGACACACTTAGGGCAGGAGCCAATCAGACACACTTAGGCCTACAGCCAATCAGACACACTTAGAACTACAGCCAATCAGACACACTTAGGCCTACAGCCAATCAGACACACTTAGGCCTACAGCCAATCAGACACACTTAGAACTACAGCCAATCAGACACACTTAGGCCTACAGCCAATCAGACACACTTAGAACTACAGCCAATCAGACACACTTAGGCCTACAGCCAATCAGACACACTTAGAACTACAGCCAATCAGACACACTTAGGACTACAGCCAGTCAGACACACTTAGGCCTACAGCCAATCAGACACAATTAGGCCTGCAGCCAATCAGACACACTTACGCCTACAGCCAATCAGACACACTTAGGCCTACAGCCAATCTGACACACTTAGGCCTACAGCCAATCAGACACACTTAGGCCTGCAGCCAATCAGACACACTTAGGCCTACAGCCAATCAGACACACTTAGGCCTACAGCCAATCCGACACACTTAGGCCTACAGCCAATCCGACACACTTAGGTCTACAGCCAATCAGACACACTTAGGCCTACAGCCAATCAGACATGCTTAGAACTACAGCCAATCAGACACACTTTGGCCTACAGCCAGTCAGACACACTTAGAACTACAGCCAATCAGACACACTTAGGCCTGCAGCCAATCAGACACACTTAGGCCTGCAGCCAGTCAGACACACTTAGGGACAGCAAACATATCTAGCTTCTTTAAGTGTATTCTCAATTCAATAAATTTGGTCAAAACTAAACTAAATTCCAGAATGTTTTATCATTTACGTTTTAATAATAATGTCACTAAATGTGCAAATACATTGGGATTAAACATTTAACTGATGAGCCAGTTGCAAATGCTCATGGGAAGATATTGAGAGGCAGCCAGGAGCTTGGGCTAATCAATATTTTAGACACTGTAACCCTCATAAAATCCCTGCAGATCACTGGCCATTTTAAAAGAAATATTTACAGCAACATTCAGACTAAGCCCCCTGTCTCTGAGGGCTGCTGATGTTTGTGGCAGTAAAATGTCTGAGTCAGCGCTGTCAGAGGGCTGCAGGACTGTTTACTGCCATCCGAGGAGTTACAGTATTTCAGACGCGTTCTTGGCCAAGGCCTGTTTGGCCAGAATATACTACAATTTACATCACACAAGAGAACCAGGATAACATCAAACAAACAGTTAATCAATACTTTGGAATGTTTTTGGGCTGTCATTTCTTGATTTATTATCATATATAAGTAATTATATATTATATCAGTTATTATCTGAGTTATTATAAGATTATAAATTTTGTATAATCAGTCATAACCAACAATTATCAACAGTTATCATAATTTTTTATCTGGTATGCTTGGGCCAGGGTGTGTGGCATACCTGTGCAGGTAGTTGTTGCATAAGGAGCAGCGGTAGGCTGCAGGTGAGTCGTGAAAGGTACGTGGAACGGGCAGGGTCAGCCCATACAGAGCTGTGATCACACCCCACGCAGACGACACTCTGTCACAGCCTGTATGGGTCCTGTGTTTTACTTAAAGCACTGGAAGTGCCGGGGAGGCGGGGTATAGGGGCTCTCTGGAAATAACACTTCCTCCATCACTTGTGGAACACGGAGAGCCACACAGACCATGGGAGTGTGTGTGTGTGTGTGTGTGGAGTGCCACACAGACCATGGGAGTGTGTGTGTGTGTGTGTGTGGAGTGCCACACAGACCATGAGAGTGTGTGTGTGTGTGTGTGTGTGGAGTGCCACACAGACCATGGGAGTGTGTGTGTGTGTGTGTGTGTGTGGAGTGCCACACAGACCATGAGAGTGTGTGTGTGTGTGTGTGTGTGTGGAGTGCCACACAGACCATGGGAGTGTGTGTGTTTGTGTGTGGAGAGCCACACAGACCATGGGAGTGTGTGTGTTTGTGTGTGTGGAGTGGCACACAGACCACCGGAGTATGTGTTTGTGTGTGTGGAGTACCACACAGACCATGGGAGTGTGTGTGTGTGTGTGTGTGTGTGTGTGTGTGGAGTACCACACAGACCATGGGAGTGTGTGTGTGTGTGTGTGTGTGTGTGGAGTGCCACACAGACCATGAGAGTGTGTGTGTGTGTGTGTGTGTGTGTGTGTGTGGAGTGCCACACAGACCATGGGAGTGTGTGTGTTTGTGTGTGGAGAGCCACACAGACCATGGGAGTGTGCGTGTTTGTGTGTGGAGAGCCACACAGACCATGGGAGTGTGTGTGTTTGTGTGTGTGGAGTGCCACACAGACCATGGGAGTGTGTGTGTTTGTGTGTGGAGAGCCACACAGACCATGGGAGTGTGTGTGTTTGTGTGTGTGGAGAGCCACACAGACCACGGGAGTGTGTGTGTTTGTGTGTGTGGAGTGGCACACAGACCATGGGAGTGTGTGTGTGTGTGTGTGTGGAGTGGCACACAGACCATGGGAGTGTGTGTGTGTGTGTGTGTGTGTGTGTGTGTGTGTGTGTGTGGAGTGGCACACAGACCATGGGAGTGTGTGTGTTTGTGTGTGTGGAGTGGCACACAGACCACCGGAGTATGTGTTTGTGTGTGTGGAGTACCACACAGACCATGGGAGTGTGTGTGTGTGTGTGTGTGTGTGGAGTACCACACAGACCATGGGAGTGTGTGTGTGTGTGTGTGTGTGTGTGTGTGTGTGGAGTGCCACACAGACCATGAGAGTGTGTTTGTGTGTGTGTGTGTGTGTGTGTGTGGAGTGCCACACAGACCATGGGAGTGTGTGTGTGTGTGTGTGTATGTGTGGAGTGCCACACAGACCATGGGAGTGTGTGTGTGTGTGTGTGTGTGGAGTGCCACACAGACCATGGGAGTGTGTGTGTGTGTGTGTGTATGTGTGGAGTGCCACACAGACCATGGGAGTGTGTGTGTGTGTGTGTGTGTGTGTATACGTTGGTGTGAGAGAGCTTTATGTGTTGTGCTTCATCAGTGCTTCAGAGGGGATCACTGCTTCGTCAGTGCTTCAGAGGGGGATCACTGCTTCGTCAGTGCTTCAGAGGGGATCACTGCTTCATCAGTGCTTCAGAGGGGATCACTGCTTCGTCAGTGCTTCAGAGGGGATCACTGCTTCATCAGTGCTTCAGAGGGGGATCACTGCTTCGTCAGTGCTTCAGAGGGGATCACTGCTTCATCAGTGCTTCAGAGGGGGATCACTGCTTCGTCAGTGCTTCAGAGGGGATCACTGCTTCATCAGTGCTTCAGAGGGGGATCACTGCTTCGTCAGTGCTTCAGAGGGGGATCACTGCTTCGTCAGTGCTTCAGAGGGGATCACTGCTTCATCAGTGCTTCAGAAGGGGGGAAATACCTGCAGAGTAAAGAGACTCTAAAAACATACTTAGGAATATTCTTTTGGAATTTGCTACCATGGCGATAGATAATAATTGACCTGGGGCAGGCAGCATAGTGGCACCAAAGCATTTTAATATGTACAGTTTATTCATGAAAATATGGATATGAAATGTCTTCATCGGACGTTTAATTCAACATTTCAGCTGTATTATGTAATAAAACAGAATAGAGTTTTGCCGGCAGGGGACAGTTAATCTAAGGTGTGCTGTTCTGCTTCGCCTGTCTGAGAGTAAAGTGCACCCTCTGGTGCAGTATTTCTGTGCGGAGCAGAACATTCTGGACACCGGGTAGCTGAGTGCCAGCCAGAGCAGCGAGTGCCTCCATCCTCACTGAATGATGAGGGGAGGAGGACATGGAGCTGCAAAAACAACAGCCCAGCACTCAGGGTCCAATGCTCATGCTGCTTCTCTCACATTCTACAGGATAGATATATGTCTGAAAATCTCAACACTGTCTAATAAATGAAATTAACAGCTGACACAGAAATTGAAAGCATTT
>JAFBMS010000252.1:315000-344593 GCA_019788955.1 Albula glossodonta
AATACCCCTCATTTACCCCTCCTTACTGTAATACCCCTCATTTACCCCTCCTTACTGTAATACCCCTTATTTACCCCTCCATACTGTAATACACTAATACACTCCCCATTTAACCATCCCCAATATAATACCCCCACATATATATATATATATAAAATGCTCTGATAAGGTCATTTTTCATTTTGTGCTCTGATAACCTCTTCTTATTAAAAAAACGTTCCTCCACATGGTAATTTTGAGTGTTTTTCTGTTACCTTTTGTTGGGTCGTGCTTGTTATTTATCATTATTATTATTTTGACTGTGCCATACCAGTGGACTGCTCAGTGTGCCATACTTGTGGTGGTGTGCTGGACACATGAAATGGTTTAGCGGCTCAGCTCTCTTTGAACTTGAGTATTAGCGGCTCAGCCCTCTTTAATAGTGAGTACTAGCTGCTTAGTTCTCTTTAATAGTGAGTATTAGCTGCTTAGTTCTCTTTAAAAGTGAGTATTAGCTGCTTAGTTCTCTTTAATAGTGAGTATTAGCTGCTTAGTTCTCTTTAAAAGTGAGTATTAGCTGCTTAGTTCTCTTTAAAAGTGAGTATTAGCTGCTTAGTTCTCTTTAATAGTGAGTATTAGCGGCTCAGCCCTCTTTAATAGTGAGTATTAGCGGCTCAGCCCTCTTTAATAGTGAGTATTAGCAGCTCAGCCCTCTTTAAAAGTGAGTATTAGCTGCTTAGTTCTCTTTAATAGTGAGTATTAGCGGCTCAGCCCTCTTTAATAGTGAGTATTAGCAGCTCAGCCCTCTTTAATAGTGAGTATTAGCGGCTCAGCCCTCTTTAATAGTGAGTATTAGCGGCTCAGCCCTCTTTAATAGTGAGTATTAGCGGCTCAGCCCTCTTTAATAGTGAGTATTAACAGCTCAGCCCTCTTTAATAGTGAGTATTAGTGGCTCAGCCCTCTTTAATAGTGAATATTAGCGGCTCAGCCCTCTTTAATAGTGAGTATTAGTGGCTCCGCCCTCTTTTAAAGTGAGTATTAGCAGCTCAGCCCTCTTTAATAGTGAGTATTAGTGGCTCCGCCCTCTTTAATAGTGAGTATTAGTGGCTCCGCCCTCTTTTAAAGTGAGTATTAGCAGCTCAGCCCTCTTTAATAGTGAGTATTAGCTGCTTAGTTCTCTTTAATAGTGAGTATTAGCTGCTTAGTTCTCTTTAAAAGTGAGTATTAGCTGCTTAGTTCTCTTTAAAAGTGAGTATTAGCTGCTTAGTTCTCTTTAATAGTGAGTATTAGCGGCTCAGCCCTCTTTAATAGTGAGTATTAGCGGCTCAGCCCTCTTTAATAGTGAGTATTAGCAGCTCAGCCCTCTTTAAAAGTGAGTATTAGCTGCTTAGTTCTCTTTAATAGTGAGTATTAGCGGCTCAGCCCTCTTTAATAGTGAGTATTAGCAGCTTAGCCCTCTTTAATAGTGAGTATTAGCGGCTCAGCCCTCTTTAATAGTGAGTATTAGCGGCTCAGCCCTCTTTAATAGTGAGTATTAGCGGCTCAGCCCTCTTTAATAGTGAGTATTAGCAGCTCAGCCCTCTTTAATAGTGAGTATTAGAGGCTCAGCCCTCTTTAATAGTGAGTATTAGCAGCTCAGCCCTCTTTAATAGTGAGTACTAGCGGCTCAGCCCTCTTTAATAGTGAGTATTAGTGGCTCCGCCCTCTTTTAAAGTGAGTATTAGCAGCTCAGCCCTCTTTAATAGTGAGTATTAGCAGCTCAGCCCTCTTTAATAGTGAGTATTAGAGGCTCAGCCCTCTTTAATAGTGAGTATTAGAGGCTCAGCCCTCTTTAATAGTGAGTATTAGAGGCTTAGTTCTCTTTAATAGTGAGTATTAGCGGCTCAGCCCTCTTTAATAGTGAGTATTAGCTGCTTAGTTCTCTTTAATAGTGAGTATTAGCGGCTCAGCCCTCTTTAATAGTGAGTATTAGCGGCTCAGCCCTCTTTGATAGTGAGTATTAGCTGCTTAGTTCTCTTTAATAGTGAGTATTAGCAGCTCAGCCCTCTTTAATAGTGAGTATTAGCTGCTTAGTTCTCTTTAATAGTGAGTATTAGTGGCTCCGCCCTCTTTTAAAGTGAGTATTAGCAGCTTAGCCCTCTTTAAAAGTGAGTATTAGCTGCCTAGTTCTCTTTAAAAGTGAGTATTAGAGGCTCAGCCGTCTATAAAAGCCAGTATTAGTGGCTCAGCCCTCTTTAATAGTGAGTATTAGCGGCTCAGCCCTCTTTAATAGTGAGTATTAGAGGCTCAGCCCTCTTTAATAGTGAGTATTAGCTGCTCAGCCCTCTTTAAAAGTGAGTATTAGAGGCTCAGCCGTTTATAAAAGCCAGTATTAGTGGCTCAGCCCTCTTTAATAGTGAGTATTAGAGGCTCAGCCCTCTTTAATAGTGAGTATTAGCTGCTCAGCCCTCTTTAAAAGTGAGTATTAGAGGCTCAGCCGTCTATAAAAGCCAGTATTAGTGGCTCAGCCCTCTTTAAAAGTGAGTATTAGCTGCTAGTTCTCTTTAAAAGTGAGTATTAGCTGCTTAGTTCTCTTTAATAGTGAGTATTAGAGGCTCCGCCCTCTTTAATAGTGAGTATTAGTGGCTCCGCCCTCTTTTAAAGTGAGTATTAGCAGCTCAGCCCTCTTTAATAGTGAGTATTAGTGGCTCAGCCCTCTTTAATAGTGAGTATTAGAGGCTCAGCCCTCTTTAATAGTGAGTATTAGTGGCTCCGCCCTCTTTAATAGTGAGTATTAGCGGCTCAGCCCTCTTTAATAGTGAGTATTAGCAGCTCAGACCTCTTTTAAAGTGAGTATTAGCGGCTCAGCCCTCTTTAATAGTGAGTATTAGCGGCTCAGCCCTCTTTAATAGTGAGTATTAGTGGCTCAGCCCTCTTTAATAGTGAGTATTAGAGGCTCAGCCCTCTTTAATAGTGAGTATTAGTGGCTCCGCCCTCTTTAATAGTGAGTATTAGTGGCTCAGCCCTCTTTAATAGTGAGTATTAGCAGCTCAGACCTCTTTTAAAGTGAGTATTAGAGGCTCAGCCCTCTTTAATAGTGAGTATTAGCAGCTCAGCCCTCTTTAATAGTGAGTATTAGCTGCTTAGTTCTCTTTAATAGTGAGTATTAGTGGCTCCGCCCTCTTTTAAAGTGAGTATTAGCAGCTCGGCCCTCTTTAATAGTGAGTATTAGCAGCTCAGCCCTCTTTAATAGTGAGTATTACCCGCTTAGTTCTCTTTAAAAGTGAGTATTAGTGGCTCAGCCCTCTTTGAACGTGAGTATTAGCGGCAATGAATTTTTAAGGCATCATGGCTCTCTCTGCTTCATTAGGCACTTAAAGCACTGCCTATCTTAACTGTTTTGAGGTTTATATCCTTTCATGAAATTTGAAATATAAGTATAAAATACATCTTTGTAGTACTAGGATGAACTTGTTGTTATTGTGCAGCTTTATGGGGAAGTGTATAATTTTACTATGTTTGAAAATATGATTTATGTACTAAGCCATAATGACTGTTGTAATACATGTTTGCTTTAAATGTCAGGCTACTTTTCAGTCCTCTGTTCTCCTTTTCAGTAATCCATCATTTGTAATCTGCCAATCTGCCACACCTCTGACCTTGTCTTTGATTTCCCATATATTTCGGACAACTGCAATTATTGAAGTATTTTCTTAAACTATTTTCTTCAACTTGCTTTCTTCCTGTTTTCCTGTATGTTTCTGTCACCAAATACAGTGTCTAACACTACAAACCTGATGGTTCACAAGAAACTGAGTCTAACAGAACAGAGAAGCTTCGAGAGCCTTATTGCTCCTTTGATAAATACGGATGTTAAATGATTACATTTAATTCCATTATGGCATTGCCTGCACAGTACTGAATTATGGATCCATTATATGTGCTCTGAAATTGAACAGAACATCCAGAACAAAGCGCATTTCTCTTGGCAGAGACGTCCAGAGCTGTGCAACGTCAAACGCTAGCTAAAGACCAAATCCGCTTTATTGTGTATGAGAGCTGTTGTGTTATTTAACAAGTGTCTATGCAGTTGATTTATAAATACAAATGCTTCTTCCGGCCTATATGTGATTACTTGCAGGCCTTGTGGTTCATGAAATCTTTACAACCCTTTTATTAACGGGTTGACTTTATTGTAAAGTAGCAGTGTAATACGGAAATACAGAACTCTTATATTTAGGTTCTTAGCATTTTTGGATCGCAGATAAGTCAGTTGGTTTGACAAAGCTTGCGCATATTGTGACTCTGCGCACACAGGTTGACTCCAGCACAACAGGGAAGTGTCTTTCGTGACAGTTACTAACAACCTGCGAGCATCAGTACCGCCTCGAGCATAGAGGAGCGCGCTCGGAAAGGCAAGGAAGTCTCTAGCTCACCACCTTGTGGTTTAACGCTGAACCATCTGTGCGCTCTGGTGCTTTTAATTGGCCATCAATGCTAAACATACGGTGTGCGGGAGACGGCCAACCCACTCAGCGCGCCCGGACTAAAAATAATCAGCTTTTATTTATAGCAGGAGCTAAACGGCAACAAGAAAATACGCGTTTCTAAAATAGAAGAGAAAGCAAAGCACTACACGGCCCACTTATCATTAATGAACAGATCGCTTACCCTATCAGAGCACTGATACGCCCCTCTCTTGATAACCTGGCAAACAGGGCGCTCTGAACCATGCGTGACGACAAATAAACTTCCTCAACAGTCTGATAAGGACAAAATTGCAAAAGACAGTGGTGATACGGCCATGTGGTTTAAGTTCTGAAACACTTCCTTCCAACGTGCAAAAGAATGATAAATAAACTCAGCTAAAAGAAATCCAGGTTCGTTATCAGATTGAATTCAAAACTTCATGCATGCTAGATTTTTAATACGTAAGACGTGTACATTTTTCTTGTTAAGCTATCCATAGCTGAGAGGCTGCGCAAGACATGTTAGGAAATAGACACAAAAATCATATTAACTTCACATGAGAATTGTCCAAAAATACATGAGATCACCTGTGTTTTCAGATATTTAAGATGGTATCACATGACGTACACATGCGACAACATGTTCTATACCTGCAGACTAGCACCGTGTATGTCTGGAATGGCATGAAAAATTGTTCAAACACACATATGATCCACACGTGTAGTATGGTTTTTCTGTAAGGGAATGAACGTAGGCACAAACATCACAGGTGCGAAACAGTTTAACTGGTTTAAAGTAATACATGTTTAAAGTAATACAGAGAATTTGTATTTTCCTCGGTCTAATCAACTGGCATTTATGGACTTTAAAAACATTTTACAGCGATTTAGTGGCTCTCATTCGTTGTTGTTTAATTTTACTGCAATTCATTAAACTTTCCTTATGCTTTTCCCCAGTTATTCGAGTTATTTTCCAAATCATAGCAAATGCTCCAACTACATATAACATCGTTAGGGGACGGGCTTGGCAAACGCCATAGACACGTTTATAACGCACAAAGTTTACGCAGACCCATATCTGGGATTCTAGACATTCAAAGAACCATAGGACAATAGGCCAAAGAAACGGGAACACTCCACACCTCGATGCGAAGTTCTCTTCTAGGAAACTCTTCTCTGAGCGCAAAACCGTCCAGAAAGCGGCATCCCTGACTGGGGTAGCATGCGTATAAAGATACAGACATTGGTTTATATATTTTAGCATTCTGTATGCGTTTTAACTACACAACTACAAAACAGATATTGACTCAGCGGTAGCCGCAAAAGTGATCTTCACTTATGGGTAAAACACGTTTTATGACTGATATGATTTATGATATGGTATACAGAGGGTTTATGCAAATAGCCTACTATGAACCCAAAATACAGTGAACTTTATAGCTGACTTCTTGATTGGGTAATAAAATATCGAAAAGAAGAAATAATGTGATTGGTCAATCAAAAGGAAAATTTTAAACTGAAAAATATTTGTGCTTGACTGAGCCACTTCTCAGTTACATATATTCAGTAAGCTACAAATACACATAGAAATATGTCAAACATATGAGTATTGTCTCAGTTCAGTCTCACTCATGATATTATTTTGCTTCTTTTGATATTACATCATTTCACTCTCGATTTTACGAATATTTTACTCTGTTGAATACTAAGGCGATTATAGCGGACCACCTGAAGAATATATTTAGTTAAATGTTAATTTGTAATGCTGAGAGTAAAGAGTTGACTCCAGGCTGTCTGACCTTACTTCAGATTTACACCATGATCGCCTCTAATGAGGATCCGTTTATGTCACGATTGTTACTGTAAAATCATTGTTATGCCCTATTTCCTCTACGCCAAACTGTTCTCAAACAGCTCGTATTGTATATTTATCTGGGACAAACGCTTGTGCGGTTCTGGTTTGCCCGCATGCGAAGATCTATGACTATGATCACTCGCAGGGATTAAAAAAACACAAACCACAGAGTCGTTCTGTTCTGTTATTTGATTGGTTGATTAGCGACACTGGGCGGAGAATGCCGGTATGTTAAAATGCATTGAGGAAAGTGCAGAATAACCAGAGCACCGAACTCAGTCATCAAGGCGACATACGGGGGTTTCGGCTTTCATCGATATAATTACAGCGTTTATGTGAGAAAACTAAACAGACTGTGGACATCCAAGCTGAATTCTCTCCTGGGATGTGTCACAGCTAACCGCTACAGAATTTAACTCTGAATGATCAACAGGTAAGCACTCCTCTCAGATTGTACTGGGGTACTAACTTTTTGTCGTAACAGCAACCATAACAACGGCGAAGAAACGTTCTAGTAATAACGGTCGCCTTTGGAATGGGGACACTCTAAAAATTACCTGGCGTCCTTGAACAAGGTAATTTGTAGTGTCTCGTTATTGATAACCGACGTCAACTGACAACTCTAAGAAGCGAACTGTTTTAGAAAATTTTGTAATCTTATTTAGGAAACGAAAAAAATGTGAATTTAAATTTTCCAAAACGTCCATGTGAAAATTATTTTTGCAGCGGTTCAGCGAGTGGAATTGACGGAAAATACCCTTCACTTACACATAGAAATGTGAGGTTTAGTACAATTTGGCAGTTTTAATGGAGATTCTACGCCAATAATATGATAGAAAAAATAGTATAAACATGTATAAACACGCTGCTTTTTTGTTTTTTATGTTAGTGGTAGCATACAGGCTGCAACGATAATACAGTTCATTAATGGATTCGTTAGATAATCTTTTAAACTAATGTGTTTCATCACGCGACATCATGGTGTGGCAATTAATTTGATGTGAATGTAAACCGACAGTAATTTGGGGGCATTGTTGTCAGGTTTAGGATATCAAAACAACAAATAATCTCGGTTTCTTGGTTAGGGATTTGTTTGTCCCTCTGTTAAAAAAAGTTAAATAGTCCTTGGAGTTTCTCGCTTTAATCCGACGGCTCTCGCTGTACCTCTCCGTCCTGGTCCTGCACCTGTTCTGAGCGCGAGTTGTGCTGCTGCGCACAAGCCCAGTCGCAGCTGGTAGCGCGCCTCTGACATCCACTCAGTAAACTAATGAATTAGCGCAGTGACATGTGGGTCTTCATGTGTAAACCTGCCATATTTGCTCTAACTCCCTGTAAAATTGTCTGGACAGCCAATCGATTACGATCTCTACAAATTGAAGCAATCAGTCAGCAAAATGCCCAAGCAGTCGAGCAGCACCCGTGTCCCTAGGGATGTAAACTGCTAAGCAACAAGTAATTCTCTGAGCTGAATTTGATTTGAATCAAGTTGCGCAGCCGTCTGGTATATAGGCATGATTTTCTGGTGTTAAAAACAGCTGAAAGAAATTGTCTCATACTTTAAGGAGCATTTTATTCATTGTTATTTAAGATCTGTTATTTATATGTATTTACATATAAATCTCAACACGCATCTCATCTGGGAACTGAATCCCCTGAATTATATTATATAAAAGAGCAAAAACAGAGCCTGTTAATATAACAATTTCCCACTTGCCTTGTAGGCTTGCAACGGCAAAGTATATGAAAAAAAATAGATATAATCACAGAATCAAGTGCTGTCCAGGGAATTTCTCATTACAGAGAGCAGGAGGAGTATGGCTAAGAGCATGAGAGAAATAAAGGGGAGGAGAGGTGAAGGAATCGAGGTTGATTATTTGTTCAGTTTTGTCAGCTGACATTCTTAGAGACTTGTTAGCATGGTTTCCGCAGTACCAGTGAGGACCTGCCTAGGCAGAGCGGAGGCTGGGCACTTGGGCTGGAGCATCTTGATGATGATGATGATGATGAGTGTGCACACTTTCTCAAGTGTGTGACTCACCTTTAGCAGCCGGGGAACAGGTAAGTCTGTAAATTTCCCTACGCTGCTGCAAAAATCTGCTGCTTCTTTACAGATGGGCTGCAGCAGTGCAGTGGAGCTGCTTAAGCTGGATGGCCTCTCTCATTCAGCAGTGCAGAGTGCTGACTGTCTCCTGGTCCAAACTGGACCCAGAGCTGCAGAGGGCCTCAGGCTTTCTTATCACAACTGTCTGCATTGTCCACTGTGGAGGCTGCATTAGCGGGCTGCGCTGCTTTGGCAGATTCCTACGCAGATCCCAGTTGGCGTCCTCTGCTTTTGTAAGTGGGCTGAGCGAGGATGGGTCCGTGTCATAGTGGTAGCCCTGGCACTGCTTTTGTAAGCGGGCTGAGCGAGGATGGGTCCGTGTCATAGTGGTAGCCCTGGCACTGCTTTTGTAAGCGGGCTGAGCGAGGATGGGTCCGTGTCATAGTGGTAGCCCTGGCACTGCTTTTGTAAGCGGGCTGAGCGAGGATGGGTCCGTGTCATAGTGGTAGCCCTGGCACTGCTTTTGTAAGCGGGCTGAGCGAGGATGGGTCCGTGTCATAGTGATAGCCCTGGCACTGCTTTTGTAAGCGGGCTGAGCGAGGATGGGTCCGTGTCATAGTGGTAGCCCTGGCACTGCTTTTGTAAGTGGGCTGAGCGAGGATGGGTCCGTGTCATAGTGGTAGCCCTGGCACTGCTTTTGTAAGCGGGCTGAGCGAGGATGGGTCCGTGTCATAGTGGTAGCCCTGGCACTGCTTTTGTAAGTGGGCTGAGCGAGGATGGGTCCGTGTCATAGTGGTAGCCCTGGGAACAGATCAGGCATCAGGGCCACCGGGAGGAAACTGTTTCATCTTTCCATTAAAGCTTCCGGGGTCAGCCAGGGCCAATCACAGCCCATGTCCCAAATCCTGTTTCACCCAGCAACAAGAGAGAGAGAACAGAGGGAAGGAGAGACACAAGAAAAGAGAAAAAAAAGAGAACAACGGAGCAGGAGAGAGAGAGAGGATAACAGTACTAACACAGGAAAGTGTGTTACCACGGCAACCTGATGTTCAATAGAGGTGAAACAAAAGCTGTCCTCATCAGAATAAAAACGCTCTTCCAAATGATCTGCCATAATACCTTATTTTGAAGACCAAAATTTCAAGAGAGAAAAGGTGGAGATTTAAAGCCATTTATTTAATGTAGCATTAAAAAAGGACATGATGTAAAATGAAACTATGTGTATATTAATATATGTATATATATAAACCATTACCAAACCATAAAACACTTCTCTTATACTTATACAGCATTATATTCTCTCACCCTGACTTCACAAAGCACTGTTAATCAGTCATTTCCTAAAGGGAGCACTTATCACAGAGCCGAGTACTGAACCAAACCCGTGATCACAGAGCCGAGTACTGAACCAAACCCGTGATCACAGAGCCGAGTACTGAACCAAACCCGTGATCACAGAGCCGAGTACTGAACCAAACCCGTGATCACAGAGCCGAGTACTGAACCAAACCCTTAGAGCCCTCAGTAGCAGCTCTGCTTTTTGGTAGAAATGTGCAGGTAGGGAGGCAGGGCAGGACCGGACCAGGCCGGTTGCTGGTTGCCAGGCCAGCGAGGGCATATATGAGCTGAGGGGGTAATGAGCATAGCCAGGCCCCGTGGGGCCACCTTTTCAGTGCTGTGGTGAGCACAGCTCCCAACGGAGAGAGGTACACTACAAGTCAACAACACAGTTCTGCTCCACGCTCCCTGCTCTTAGCATTACACAAGCAAAAACCTGTCTCTGTGTTGGAGTATGTGAGTGAAGACCTTTCTCTGCTTCACACTAGTGTTTCCCAGCCTTTGAAATGGGTCTTATAACTGCTGTAAGTCAGAGAGCATGTGTGAATGTGAAAACTGACACGTCTGACTCCTTTCATGATCAGTCTACACTCTGCACCCCATTAGCTTGTTAGCCAACAGCACACAATGAAGGACCACAGGCAGAGACCAAGGGGGGCTGGCAGCACTGTGGTCTGTGGGACAAAGAGAGATTCAGAGGATAGACAGAGAAACAAAAACAGAGAGAGCACAGACAGGCAGTCAGAAACAGCTGGTCTGGTACAGCCGTCCCCCCTCTCTGGGGTTGGGTAAGCCAGGGTTAGGGTTAGAGCCATCCCCCCCTTCTCTGGGGTTGGGTAAGCCAGGTTTAAAAGGCCATGAGGGAGGTTGGGGCACTGATGGCTGACTGACCTCCGTAACCAGGGTTGTTACCGTGCTCTTTTTGTGAAGCTCTCTCTGGCCTTCCGTCTCACAGTGGAGCTTCACTGAAGCAGCTCTGCAGGGTGCTACAGATCAAAGCCATGCAACTCAACATAAAGCAGGTCTGCTGTGTGTTACAGACCATGTTTAATGGGATATGTAGTACAGCATTGATGCCACGGACAGCGCGGGAACAAACTCATAAAGCACAAGTTCTGTGAGGTCCGCTCACACAAATTGAGCAGAACTATCAGAGTCTTAATTATCCTGTCAACCAGGAAGGGCCAAGAAAATAAACCCAGTTTGAGACTGGCTGTCAGGCTGGACCTTAGCCCAATTATGTCCTGACCTCTCAGCAATCCAGAGAGCAGAGTAGGGTTAAACTACAGCATTACTCTGCTCTCAAAATATCACTGGCACATCGAGATCTTTCTTACCCTGAGGCTCTTTTCATGGTTTTCTCGGGCTGAGCTGTTGGAGTCAGTCATCAATTCATGTGTGAGTGTTAGCAGGTGAGAGGGCAGAGTGTGGCTGGACGCCTTGCTTCTCTGGACCCTGGTAGCTTAGTACTGCTCTTTGGTTCAGCTGCTGTTTGTTTGTGGCTCATCATAGCTGACCATGCCAAAGCCCTGAAGAAGATTTTCCAAAAGGAAGTGCCCCAGCAATGATTAACACTTCCTTTACAGGGAACAATAAACTTGCTACGTAAAACCCTCTGCTGCCCATGCAGTCACAGTCATTCACAAATAACCTGTTTATCAGGAGCTTCAGCAGAATGCGTTTCATCAAAGCAACTGCATGCTACCAGTCAGCCTGAGGCTTCATTCTTACCTTTTAGCAGAGGCTTTAGACAGTTGTGCTGATTGAGCTTGGCTCTGAGCTGCTGAAACAGACACTACACCTGGCTGTTTGTCTCCCTGTGTTGCACAACTTCAAGACAGGAAATGTTTAACTTAACAGATGAAAATAGTCATTTTTGCATTCTATGTGTTATTTGAAAAAGAATTGTTGAAAAACACAAAATTCTGTTGTGTCATTTTTAGTTGTTTAGGGAGCTGCCAGAGAGAGCACTGAATTTCTTATTTAAAGGGGCAACCATGGGCTGAAAAGGAGTGCATCATCTCCAGTTTCCACCAGTTAGCCTAATGCAGTTTCTCCTTGTCTGTTATTCCCACAACAGAGTCTTTCGATGAGGGCTGAGCTGCTGGACAGGGAAGGCTGTCAGAATCACCCTCAGCACACAACTGCTGTCCTTAGGGATTAGCTGAGGGCAGCGAGACTTCTCATCCATCCATTCATCCTGCCCTTTTTCCTTCTCATTTCCTGCTGGTGTTGGTCCCCGTGAGAGCATTAAAACTGTTTCTCCAACGCTTCTTCCAAAAACTCAGACTGTTTTCCAAAGCAGACCTGCCGCAGTCGTCGGCTGAAGCGATGGGCAGTGTGCGTGCTAACCGCTACAGCATCGTGTCATCGGAGGAGGACGGGCTGAAGCTGTCCAGCGCGGCCGTGCCCAATGGCTATGGCAACGGCAAGGTGCACACACGCAGGCACCCCCAGAGTCGCTTTGTTAAGAAGGACGGCCATTGCAATGTGCAGTTTGTCAACGTCAGCGAGAAGGGCCAGCGCTATCTGGCCGACATCTTCACCACCTGCGTGGACGTACGCTGGCGCTGGATGTTCCTGATCTTCTGCCTGGCCTTCCTCCTGTCCTGGCTTTTCTTCGGCTGTGTCTTCTGGCTGGTGGCCATCTTCCATGGCGACCTAGAGGGTGGTGCGGCACCCAAATGTGTCTCCAACGTCAGCAGCTTCACTGCGGCCTTCCTCTTCTCCATTGAGACACAGACCACCATTGGCTATGGCTACCGCTATGTGACAGACGAATGCCCTCTGGCCGTCTTCATGGTGGTGTTCCAGAGCATCATGGGATGTATCATTGACGCCTTCATCATTGGTGCCGTCATGGCCAAGATGGCCAAGCCCAAGAAGCGCAACGAGACGCTGGTGTTCAGCCACCACGCCACGGTCGCCATGCGCGACGGGAAGCTGTGCCTGATGTGGCGTGTGGGCAACCTGCGCAAGAGTCACCTGGTGGAGGCGCACGTGCGTGCGCAGCTGCTCAAGTCCCGCACCACAGCTGAGGGCGAGTTCATCCCGCTCGACCAGGTGGACATCGATGTGGGCTTCGACAGTGGGATCGACCGCATCTTCCTGGTGTCACCCATCACGGTGGTGCATGAGATTGACGAGGACAGCCCTTTCTATAACATGAGCAAGCAGGACCTGGAGACGTCGGAGTTGGAGATCGTGGTGATCCTGGAGGGTATGGTGGAGGCCACAGCCATGACCACACAGTGCCGCAGCTCCTACGTGGCCGGGGAGGTGCTGTGGGGCCACCGCTTCGAGCCTGTTCTGTTCGAGGAGAACAGCTACTACAAGGTGGACTACTCGCGCTTCCACAAGACCTATGAGGTGCCAGGGACCCCACTCTGCAGTGCCAGGGACCTGGCTGAGAAAAAGTACATCCTGTCCAGCTCCAGCTCCTTCTGCTACGAGAACGAGCTGGCGCTGACCTGCAGAGAGGAGAGGGAGGAGGGTAGCATGGGTGGGGGCCAGGAGGGCCGGAACACGGACGCGGGGGGGGCAGACTTGGACCGAGTGCAGGCCACCCTGCCCCCAGAGCCCCGCCCTCTGCGGCGCGAGTCTGAGATATGATGGGAGGGGCTCTGATCTCTGGAGGTGGAACTGAACGGTACTGCTGTGAAATACAGGGGTGGGGGGGCTGAACTTACGAGTGTTCTTAAAAAACAAAACCTGTTATTGCTCTCTTTTTAAAGTGACGCACAGGCACAAGGCTATAGCATGTGCACAGATGGACAGGGTGCACCACTATTTATTTACTAATGTTAGACGGTTATGCATCTGTGTGACTAACAAGGGAAGGGTTAAACAGGAAAACAGGCATGTCTCCTTGGCCCAACCATCTGCACATGATTGGTTTAGGAGCAACATTTTTACCTTTCCTCTTTTTTTTCAATGCCTTAGTGATCATAAAATGCTGCTATAGAAGACATTACATCTTTTTTATTATATGTTGTTTTTTACAGTTTTACAGAAAGAAAGGATCCTCAACAAACATGTTTTACAAGCACTTAAAGAGTGAAGTGCAAAATAGTCACAAAGATATCTATATAAATATATTTTAAAATTCTTTTTCTGTCTCTTGCTCATATACAGTAAACCAAAGACATATTTGCTATTTTGCACAAGGGCTGGGCTGGGCTGGGCTGAGCTGAGCTGAGCTGGGTTTGGCTGGGCTGAGCTGGGCTGAGCTGAGCTGAGCTGGGTTTGGCTGGGCTGAGCTGGGCTGAGCTGAGCTGAGCTGGGTTTGGCTGGGCTGAGCTGGGCTGAGCTGAGCTGAGCTAAGCTGAGCTGGGTTTGGCTGGGCTGAGATGGGCTGGGACAGTCCCAGGAGTGTCACAGCAGAATAATCTTTAGCAGAGTAATCTATAGGGTTAGGGTAGTAATCTGTAGGGACCCTGCATCACAATGCCCTCTCTACTGCTGTGACAGAATTCTGGAAATGTGAACTGATGACTCCACCATTAAAAAAAACCAAACTTCTTTAAAATAGACAGAATATCTATGCATGCCTTCATACAGTCAGCCATTAACAGATGTACTTATTTCACTATGTCCTTCTGTAGTATCCTGCATATCACACTACTGTAGTGGCAGTCAGAGATGCTCTGCTGAGGAGCTGGTCTCATAATCACATGACCTTTAGTGAATAAGAAGCAGCTCTGCTACCTGTACTAATTTCAGCAAACGTGTGCCTGTGGGGTTACAGTGGCAAATGTTTGTGCGTGTGTGTGTGTGTTTATGTGTGTGTGTGTGTGTGTGTGTGTGTGTGTGAGTGTGTGTATGTGTGTGTGTGTGTGTGTGTGTGTGTGACTGTCTGTGTGTGTGGTGGAGAGGGGGGGTTGGCTATTCGATATTCTGGATCGACAGCCTTTCTGTCTCTCTCTCTCTCTCTCTCTCTCTCTCTCTCTCTCTCGCTCTCTTTCTCTCTCTGTAAGCAGCATCTGTCAGAGGAGAGTGTGGACAGGCTGATGTTTTTGGGACAGACCATCAGCTATGATCTAAGAGCCCCCCCACCCATGACAAATGGACTGTTCCACATGGGTCAAAAGAAGCTGCACGTCCTAGAGCAGAACTTACATCACTTCCTGGGCTAGAGCAGAACTTACATCACTTCCTGGGTCAGCAATAAAGCAGCATAATGAATGTGTACCGAAGTGCTGCTATGCTGCATATCGTAAGGATGATAAAAAAAACACATGCACACATACATAACAAACTGCGATAAGCCAAAGAGTATTAGGGTTTGTCAAGGACAAATATTTTTTTTAGGTTCAGTTGCTTTTTGTTTTTGCTTTTGGTTTTTTATGGAGCAGAGACATTATTCTGAACAGTAAAGACAGTTTCTAGGTTTACTAAACATAATAAGAAGTTTAGTTGTCAGAGGGAATCACCAAAGCAGCTTCTGTTCTTTATCTGGGAACGCAAGCAGAACGTCCTCCTCAGCCTTCCGGCCATGCCTGCAGTCACTGCCCGCTGTGGCGTGGTGAGGAGTGTGGCCGGCCCTCACACTGACCAGGAGTCTTCAATGATGTCATTAGATCATAATGGTCATTTGAGGAGGCCAGTGTACGTTTACGGTAATATCATGTTGTGTGCATTCAGTTATAACTAAATATCCCGTTAGTCTCCACACACCCTAACTCTAACCCACACACACGTGTGTGCATCAGAAAGATGTGCGCTACTGCCCCTCAAAAAAACTACACTTCCCATGAAAACCAAACACTCCCGTTTTCTCACTCACATACAAACAGGTGTTCAAAAGGTGGAGAGATCAGACTTAATAAATGCAAAATTCACTCAGGCTGCCTGGGTTTCATTCCCAGAATTAGGGCAGCCAGCCTCCTGCTTCAGCTTCAGGGGTCAGGCTGCTTCAGCCTTAAGCTTCTGCTTCAGCTTCAGGGGTCAGGCTGCTTCAGCCTTAAGCTTCTGCTTCAGCTTCAGGGGTCAGGCTGCTTCAGCCTTAAGCTTCTGCTTCAGCTTCAGGGGTCAGGCTGCTTCAGCCTTAAGCTTCTGCTTCAGCTTCTTGGAACAGGCTGCTGCTGCTTATTGCTTTTAGTTGTCAGGGAGATAAGGATGATGAAGCCGGACTGTACTGTAGCCTCTCTCTGCTCTGCATGCTTTCCTGTTGTGATGTGCCGAGACCTCCCTGCAAGCAGCCCCCTGTACATACCCCCCCCCCCATAGCCTTTTATATCAGTCTTCCTATTGTACTGCAAAACAATGAAATGTACAGATTTTTATATAATTGTTAATATTATTATGATTATCATTATTGTTATTGTATGTAATATTTTATTGATTGTTTTTCCAATAAATTCAGAAACAGATTATTAAAATTGTATGTTGTCTGTATGCCCACACACACACACACACACACAACTCACTCAGACACACACACACACACACACACACACTCTCACACACTCACAAACATGTATATGTGTGTGAGCATGTGTGGGTGAGTGCGTGTCTGTGTGCGTGTGTGTAAAATGTGCATGAAATGGATTTGCACAGCCATGTATTTGAACCTTTACATTAGCATGTCACATTTAGTTTCAAGTTTTCAAGATTCAAGTTTATTGTCATATACTGGATCACAATGCAAACATCATTACCAGTAATGAAATTCTTAGTCTCAGAGCCAACATAACTTTGCATAGTAAGTAAAAAAACGTAACAAAATAAAAACAAAGTTCAAATAATCGTTATAACAATCAAAATATCAGTACAATAAAAAATCAGGTACAGATAAGATATAAAAATATAAAGACATACATTTTAAAATAGAACTAAATGTGAACAGTAAACAATGTAAACACTGTAGACAGTAAAGGAGATGTGTGGAGTAAGGGTGCAATCATTGGGTGTGCGTGCCATTATGTTACTGTAGTGTGTGAGTATGGTGTGTGTGCCTTTGTGTTACTGTAGTGTGTGAGTATGGTGTGTGTGCGCCATTATGTTACTGTAGTGTGTGAGTATGGTGTGTGTGTGCCATTATGTTACTGTAGTGTGTGAGTATGGTGTGTGTGCGTGCCTTTGTGTTACTGTAGTGTGTGAGTATGGTGTGTGTGTGCCATTATGTTACTGTAGTGTGTGAGTATGGTGTGTGTGCCTTTGTGTTACTGTAGTGTGTGAGTATGGTGTGTGTGCGCCATTATGTTACTGTAGTGTGTGAGTATGGTGTGTGTGTGCCATTATGTTACTGTAGTGTGTGAGTATGGTGTGTGTGCGCCTTTGTGTTACTGTAGTGTGTGAGTATGGTGTGTGTGAGCCTTTGTGTTACTGTAGTGTGTGAGTATGGTGTGTGTGTGCCATTTTGTTACTGTAGTGTGTGAGTATGGTGTGTGTGTGCCTTTGTGTTACTGTAGTGTGTGAGTATGGTGTGTGTGTGCCATTATGTTACTGTAGTGTGTGAGTATGGTGTGTGTGCCATTGTGTTACTGTAGTGTGTGAGTATGGTGTGTGTGCCATTGTGTTACTGTAGTGTGTGAGTATGGTGTGTGTTCCATTGTGTTACTGTAGTGTGTGAGAATGGTGTGTGTGCCATTGTGTTACTGTAGTGTGTGAGTATGGTGTGTGTGCCATTATGTTACTGTAGTGTGTGAGTGTGGTGTGTGTGTGCCATTGTGTTACTGTAGTGTGTGAGTATGGTGTGTGTGCCATTGTGTTACTGTAGTGTGTGAGTATGGTGTGTGTGTGCCATTGTGTTACTGTAGTGTGTCAGTATGGTGTGTGTGCCATTGTGTTACTGTAGTGTGTGAGTATGGTGTGTGTGTGCCATTGTGTTACTGTAGTGTGTGAGTGTGGTGTGTGTGTGTAGTTGTGTTACTGTAGTGTGTGAGTATGGTGTGTGTGTGCCATTGTGTTACTGTAGTGTGTGAGTATGGTGTGTGTGTGTGTAGTTGTGTTACTGTAGTGTGTGAGTATGGTGTGTGTGTGTGCCATTGTGTTACTGTAGTGTGTGAGTATGGTGTGTGTGCCATTGTGTTACTGTAGTGTGTGAGTATGGTGTGTGTGTGCCATTGTGTTACTTTAGTGTGTGAGTGTGGTGTGTGTGTGTAGTTGTGTTACTGTAGTGTGTGAGTATGGTGTGTGTGTGCCATTGTGTTACTGTAGTGTGTGAGTATGGTGTGTGTGCCATTGTGTTACTGTAGTGTGTGAGTATGGTGTGTGTGTGCCATTGTGTTAGTGTAGTGTGTGAGTGTGGTGTGTGTGCCATTGTGTTACTGTAGTGTGTGAGTATGGTGTGTGTGTGTGTAGTTGTGTTACTGTAGTGTGTGAGTATGGTGTGTGTGCCATTGTGTTACTGTAGTGTGTGAGTATGGTGTGTGTGCCATTATGTTACTGTAGTGTGTGAGTGTGGTGTGTGTGCCATTGTGTTTCTGTAGTGTGTGAGTATGGTGTGTGTGCGCCATTGTGTTACTGTAGTGTGTGAGTGTGGTGTGTGTGTGTAGTTGTGTTACTGTAGTGTGTGAGTATGGTGTGTGTGCCATTGTGTTACTGTAGTGTGTGAGTGTGGTGTGTGTGTGTGTAGTTGTGTTACTTTAGTGTGTGAGTGTGGTGTGTGTGTGTAGTTGTGTTACTGTAGTGTGTGAGTATGGTGTGTGTGCCATTGTGTTACTGTAGTGTGTGAGTATGGTGTGTGTGCCATTGTGTTACTGTAGTGTGTGAGTGTGGTGTGTGTGTGTAGTTGTGTTACTGTAGTGTGTGAGTGTGGTGTGTGTGTGTAGTTGTGTTACTGTAGTGTGTGAGTATGGTGTGTGTGCCCTTGTGTTACTGTAGTGTGTGAGTATGGTGTGTGTGCCCTTGTGTTACTGTAGTGTGTGAGTATGGTGTGTGTAGTTTTTAGTGTTAGCAGTTTAGCAGTCTGATGGCTTGTGGGTAAAAACTGTCCCTGAACCTGCTGGTTCAGGTCCGAATGCTCCTGTACCGCCCACCAGACGGCAGGAGTGTAGAAAAAGTCTGTGGCTGGGATGGCTGGGGTTGGATGATCCGCTGTGCCTCCCTCCTGCAGCGCTGGCTGCGCAGGTCCTGGTGGTGCGTTGTGCTGAGCTGAGCACCCTTTGCAGCGGTGTGTGATCGAGGGCGGCGCAGATGCTGTACCAGGCTGCAATGCTGCCAGTCAGGATACTCTCCATGGCACACCTGCAGAAGTTGGTGAGTATCCGGGAGTTCATTAAAGGCAGAGCTGTAGCTGAGGAACAGCACCTGTATGTGTTTTCCTGGTGCAGGTGGGACAGGGCAGTGTGCAGTGCGAATGCTGTCGCATCGTCACCTGTAGGCCAACTGGAGTGGGTCCAGTGTGGTGGGCAGGGAGGGTGTAATGTGAGCTTTGACTATCTGCTCCAACCCCTTATAGCAATGGAGGTGAATGCTATTGGGCAGTAATCATTTGGGCAACTCACTTTCAGTTTCTTTGGGACTGGGACGATGGTGGTCTTCTTAAAACATGTGGGAACTACAGACTGGAGCAGGGAAAGGTTAAAGATGTCTGTGAAGGCACATTCTTTGAGAGCACGGCCCGGGATTTTGTCTGGTCCAGGAGCTTTGTTTACCCTTTTAAAGGATTTACACACACTTGCCCGGGATATCTCTAGTGGGTAGTTGTCCTGTTCTAACAAAAACTCTGGCTTGCTGTGGTTTTCAAAAGGAGCGTAGATGGAGTCCTGCTCCTGTGGAAGAGAAGGAGCCTGTAAGGGAAAGGGCTCCTGTGGAAAGGGCCGCCCTCACACTGCAGCCCTTTCCCTTACAGGCACCGCCCCCACGCTGCAGCCCTTTCCCTTACAGGCACCGCCCCCACGCTGCAGCCCTTTCCCTTACAGGCACTGCCCCCACGCTGCAGCCCTTTCCCTTACAGGCACTGCCCCCACGCTGCAGCCCTTTCCCTTACAGGCACCGCCCCCACGCTGCAGCCCTTTCCCTTACAGGCACCGCCCCCACGCTGCAGCCCTTTCCCTTACAGGCACCGCCCCCACGCTGCAGCCCTTTCCCTTACAGGCACTGCCCCCACGCTGCAGCCCTTTCCCTTACAGGCACCGCCCCCACGCTGCAGCCCTTTCCCTTACAGGCACCGCCCCCACGCTGCAGCCCTTTCCCTTACAGGCACCGCCCCATTTATTTATTTATTGGCCATTTTATTGCCTTTCTGAGCTCACAGCGGGGTTTCCTGTAAAGGCTGCTGTCCGTATTCAGTGCCACGCAGACCTCTCTGTTAACCCACGGGTTCTGGTTAGGATAAGTCCGTATAGTCACTCCCAGTACCATGTCGTTAATACATTTGCTCATGTATCCCAATATGTAACCAGTGTAGTTGTAGTCACGAGAGTGTTCATTTTCAGTGTTATCCTTTATCAATAGTGTGAAGACAGGTCCCCCTGTCTAATTTCATTTGCATTTTGTGCTTTTTCAATGGAAAGACTGACTGCTTAATATTTGATTTTTAATCACATAAATAGAGTGCTTCTTCTCAGATTATACATATCGTACATTCTAACAAAACTGCAGCATCCATTTTTCTGAGAAAACTAAATAACCAGGAAAACAAACAAACAAAAAAACAGCCCTGCTAAACGTGTTGTGAGAGGGCTCTTTTCGAGAAGCTCTTGGTTTACATTCTTAAACACTTTTGAACCATGGCAAAGACTTTGACACGGTGCCGCCATTCCCATCACACAGTAAGTCAGCTGACATAAGGCTAAATGAAAGAAGCAATGAGTGAAGAATGAAAGTGTGTTGCACAGCAGCTTCTGCTCTTCCTGCCATTCTCCCCTCCTTTTAAACACACAAACAAACATAATGGATTAAAAACCACACACTGCATGTATTTATGTATTTTAATAGGATGAGGTAATGCATGGGGAAGCTAAGAGGTGGCTGCTTGGGTAAGGTGGCGCAGAGATTACGGCATGGGCAGACAAAGCCCCGGGGACAGGAGCCCACGGAAACAGGCAGGGCAGCTGAGGTTCTGGTGGGAAAGTAGAAGGTGAGGCTCGGTCCTTTTCCGGTCACACCATTTAATATCCCTTTATTTATTGAATTATTCATGTAAATCTGTGAGGAGGAAAGGCTGAGTGAGTTTGTGTTTCCCGTTGGAGGGGAAGAGTAGCGACTCATTGTTAGCGCCATCGCAGGCCCCTGCCTCCACTCCGCCGTTTGTTTAAGAACAATAAAAGTGTTTAAGCGTAGCAAACAGCCGGGCCCCTGTAAAACAGGCTCCCTGTCATAATCTTATCAGCATCCTTCATTTACCTGAAATTTAACAAAGTGTTTCAAGTGCAAACTGTTTTGCCTATTTTATTACAGTTGATTTTTCTAAAAAAACACAAACAGACATAATTCCTCATGGGCAGGATGATTCTGCCGCCAGTTTCCGGTCCACGATCAAACACATCTCAATACACATCATTTAATGCATAGAGGCTTATTCAACTGGATGGAGTGTGAGTGTGTGATGGACAGTGTGTGTGATGGAGTGTGTGTATGTGTGTGTGTGATTGAGTGTGCATGTGATGGAGTGTGAGTGTGTGATGGACAGTGTGTGTGATGGAGTGTGTGTATGTGTGTGTGTGATTGAGTGTGCGTGTGATGGAGTGTGTGTGTGTGATTGAGAGTGTGTGTGATGGAGTGTGTGTATGTGTGTGTGTGTGTGTGTGTGTGATTGAATGTGCGTGTGATGGAGTGTGTGTGCCTGTGATGGAGTGTGTGTGTGTGTGTGTGTGTGTGTGTGATTGAGTGTGTGTGCGTGTGATGGAGTGTGTGTGTGTGTGTGATGGCGTGTGTGTGGTTGTGTGATTGAGCTTGTGTGTGATGGAGTGTGTGCGTGTGATGGAGCGTGTGTGTGTGATAGAGTGTGTCTGTGTGATTGAGAGTGTGTGTGATGGAGTGTGTGTGTGATGCTGGAAACATGGATGTGAGGATGTAGGAGGGGGAGTATCCCAGAGTCCGCATAGTCCCCCCAGCCTTGTAAAATTATGTTGCTGTACGGATAGCTCTCTCAGCTAGCAGAATCAATCCAGCAAGCAGAATTTCCTCTACTCATACACACACATACACACTCACAAACACACACACGCACACACACAAACCCACACACACACACTCACAAATACACACACAAACCCGCACACACACTCACACACACACGCACACACATGCACACACACACAAACCCACACTTGCTCACACACACACACATACACACGCATACACACTCACATACATCCTCCAATAGTTAATAAGTGCACCGTGCATCAGTGCACCAGTGGTCAGTCTTTGGAAACTGAGGTTCCACCATCGTACCCTTTTGTCACATCCTAACCACTGGCTAGAAGCAACATGAAGACACGGGAGCCATAAATGCCAAACAACGCAATACTATTTATTTTATTGCTAGTAAATGTTGCATGGTACACATACAACACGAGACTGCTCAAAAATAAACAGGAAACAGTGCAGGGCACAGCTGTAAGGCCAAGATACAGAGTGAGAGAGAACCATCTCCAGAAGAGATCAGGGCCGCCAACTTCACTCCTTCGCATAGGTTTTGCCGGTTGCCAATTAAGATGCCACGTCTCCCAACAACTGCAGGTAGAGAAAGACAAAAAAATAGGGAGGCAGGAAGGCAGGGACACACGTGTGTACCCTAACCCTAACCCTCACTCCCATGGAAAAGCCTCTCTTGGACAATGAGAGAAAAGCATTCTGGGTATCAATTTCTAAAATTTCTTTAAAGGACACATCCTGTCTCCACAGTGTCAGCTAGGCCCTGTAAAAGCCCCAGCCTAAATATTCTGCTGTAAATGAGACAAAAAGAAACACTCTTACATCACTCAGGAAACACACTAAATCTGGCATGTTTTACACTGGGTTCCAATATAATACAGTTTGGCTGAAACTAAAAGCCATTACAAAACTTTAGGACTTATTAGATGTGATATCTCACTGAATCAAAGAACGTCACCTGCCTGCAGAGAGGTGCCGGGCAACTGCCAATCAAATCATTTGGTTTTAGTCCTGGAGTCTGACAGCATCACACAGCTACTGTAACCATGGCCTTCAGATAAACAATCATTTCTGCACTACTACAGACTTAAAATGTAAAAAAAACTCTGTTCCTTACTGTGCATTTTTATATTTGGGCTGTGGTGCAGAAGCCAGGACGGCGCGTTTCTCACGCAGCTCTGTGGCGGAGAAAAAGCCCAAGCATCCGCCCAGGAAACAGCGGGACAGAATACAAACTAACGAAAGGAACAATGTAATCAAACAGAATACAACCTAATGTAGAGGAACGATGTAATCAAACAGAATACAACCTAATGTAAAGGAATGATGTAATCAAACAGAATACAAACTAATGTAAAGGAACGATGTAATCAAACAGAGTACAAACTAATGTAAAGGAACGATGTAATCAAACAGAATACAACCTAATGTAAAGGAATGATGTAATCAAACAGAATACAAACTAATGTAAAGGAATGATGTAATCAAACAGAATACAACCTAATGTAAAGGAATGATGTAATCAAACAGAATACAACCTAATGTAAAGGAACGATGTAATCAAACAGAATACAACCTAATGTAAAGGAACGATGTCATCAAACAGAATACAAACTAATGTAAAGGAACGATGTAATCAAACAGAATACAACCTAATGTAAAGGAATGATGTAATCAAACAGAATACAACCTAATGTAAAGGAACGATGTAATCAAACAGAATACAACCTAATGTAAAGGAATGATGTAATCAAACAGAATACAACCTAATGTAAAGGAACGATGTAATCAAACAGAATACAAACTAATGTAAAGGAACGATGTAATCAAACAGAATACAAACTAACGCAAAGGACGAATGCTGTAATCAAAGAACTACTGCTTAGCTCCTTGGTGAGCTTCCCAACTCTTCCCCAGTACTTCCCCAGTTCTTCCCCAGCTCTTCCTCTGCTGTCCACAAGCATTATGCCCAAGGGCAAAGATCTACTCTGGTGTGAATGTTCCTAACTCTACCTAGGCACCCTTTAGCCTAGCTAGGGGCCCTTATGGTTGAAGTGCGGACCCTTTAGCCTTGCATAGGTGCTCTTCAATAAATGTATTTTTATGATTCCCTGAGCTGGAATTTAATCCAGCACACAGTCCCTACCTAAATTCCAACCTGTCACCCCCACTTTACACACACACACATACACACACACTCACTCACACACACACACACACACACACTGGGGTATGGGATAAAGTATGGTCACTAATAATATGCTGTATATGAGCAAAATCAGGCTAAGCTACCACATGCTATACTACATTAGCATAAATTACAGTATACTAAACTGAAATATGCTGTTACAGAATGATACATATATAATATATAAAACAATATAACATGCTGTGTTACAGTAAGCTACACCATAGCATGCAAGTTTATAGCATGCTAAGCTGCAATATGCTAGCTTACATTAAGCTAGAGTTGAAAATGATACAGTGTGGTGAACGTAGAGGGAGGATATCTTACTGAGACCCAACCAGGCCTGATTAAAATCACACACTGATTATGAAACTTATACATGATGAAAAATCAAAATAAGCCACAGTATGCCATGCTGCAATATGCTAAACTACAGCATGTTCAGCTACTGCACGCTAAACTGAATTAAGCTTAGGTACAGTATGGTAAAGACGTAGTATACTAAAATTCCTCATTTTTAAGCTACAATATTTAGGGCGGTTGGAGTCAGCCTTAGGCAGGAGCTGTCCCTCTGGAGAGGGGCACGTGTGGGACTTGATCTGTGGGACCAGATCACGCCCTGTAGCTCACAGCGCTCTGTGTGTGAAGCAGATCACGCTCTGTAGCTCACAGCGCTCTGTGTGTGAAGCAGATCACGCCCTGTAGCTCACAGCGCTCTGTGTGTGAAGCAGATCACGCCCTGTAGCTCACAGCGCTCTGTGTGTGAAGCAGATCACGCTCTGTAGCTCACAGCGCTCTGTGTGTGAAGCAGATCACGCTCTGTAGCTCACAGCGCTCTGTGTGTGAAGCAGATCACGCTCTGTAGCTCACAGCGCTCTGTGTGTGAAGCAGATCACGCTCTGTAGCTCACAGCGCTCTGTGTGTGAAGCAGATCACGCTCTGTAGCTCACAGCGCTCTGTGTGTGAAGCAGATCACGCTCTGTAGCTCACAGCGCTCTGTGTGTGAAGCAGATCACGCTCTGTAGCTCACAGCGCTCTGTGTGTGAAGCAGATCACGCCCTGTAGCTCACAGCGCTCTGTGTGTGAAGCAGATCACGCCCTGTAGCTCACAGCGCTCTGTGTGTGAAGCAGATCACGCCCTGTAGCTCACAGCGCTCTGTGTGTGAAGCAGATCACGCTCTGTAGCTCACAGCGCTCTGTGTGTGAAGCAGATCACGCTCTGTAGCTCACAGCGCTCTGTGTGTGAAGCAGATCACGCCCTGTAGCTCACAGCGCTCTGTGTGTGAAGCAGATCACGCTCTGTAGCTCACAGCGCTCTGTGTGTGAAGCAGATCACGCTCTGTAGCTCACAGCGCTCTGTGTGTGAAGCAGATCACGCTCTGTAGCTCACAGCGCTCTGTGTGTGAAGCAGATCACGCTCTGTAGCTCACAGCGCTCTGTGTGTGAAGCAGATCACGCCCTGTAGCTCACAGCGCTCTGTGTGTGAAGCAGATCACGCCCTGTAGCTCACAGCGCTCTGTGTGTGAAGCAGATCACGCTCTGTAGCTCACAGCGCTCTGTGTGTGAAGCAGATCACGCCCTGTAGCTCACAGCGCTCTGTGTGTGAAGCAGATCACGCCCTGTAGCTCACAGCGCTCTGTGTGTGAAGCAGATCACGCCCTGTAGCTCACAGCGCTCTGTGTGTGAAGCAGATCACGCTCTGTAGCTCACAGCGCTCTGTGTGTGAAGCAGATCACGCCCTGTAGCTCACAGCGCTCTGTGTGTGAAGCAGATCACGCTCTGTAGCTCACAGCGCTCTGTGTGTGAAGCAGATCACGCCCTGTAGCTCACAGCGCTCTGTGTGTGAAGCAGATCACGCCCTGTAGCTCACAGCGCTCTGTGTGTGAAGCAGATCACGCCCTGTAGCTCACAGCGCTCTGTGTGTGAAGCAGATCACGCTCTGTAGCTCACAGCGCTCTGTGTGTGAAGCAGATCACGCTCTGCAGCTCACAGCGCTCTGCGTGAGTGTGTGTGTGTGTGTGTGTGTGTGTGTGAATTCTGGAGTGGTACAGTGATCTAATTACACACAAGCAGCTGCTCTTTGGCCCCCATTGAAGAACTAACCAGGTCTGCTGAGGCCCATTAAGGTGGCCCAAGCTCTTCTCCTCCTCCTTCACATCTATGGACTCTATTTCCTCCTCAGCAAGGATGCTGACCACCTTAAATAGGTACAGTGAATTCATGATTCAGGTATATAGGAAACCCAAAACAAAACGACATATATAACTGTCCTGTTAGACATGTATTTTCATTCTTATGAAAATATTATCTATCATGTTTTACATAACACATACATACACCAACATAGCTTTTCATTGAAAATTGCTGAGGGAAAGAAATGTTTTTAATGTAATGTTGCATTAACCTTTTTTTTTTTTTTTATTAACGTTTTTGCTGATGACCAACAAACACAACATTTAGCCCACTCTAGAACATTTACCACTTTCATCCTTCTGGCTATGCTAGGCTAGGCTGAGAGACAGCACTGTGGCTATGCTTGGCTAGGCTGGGTGATGGTACCATGGCTATGCTAGTCTAGGCTAGGAGACAGCACTGCGGCTATTCTAGGCTAGGCTAGGCTGAGAGACAGCACTGTGGCTATTCTAGGCTAGGCTGGGTGATGGTACCATGGCTATGCTAGTCTAGGCTAGGAGACAGCACTGCGGCTATGCTAGGCTAGGCTGGGAGACAGCACTGTGGCTATTCTAGGCTAGGCTGGGTGATGGTACCATGGCTATGCTAGTCTAGGCTAGGAGACAGCACTGCGGCTATGCTAGGCTATGCTGGGAGACAGTACTTTGGCTATGCTAGGCTAGGCTGAGAGACAGCACCTTGAGTAGTCTGGCTTTGGGTAGTTCGCTGTGCTTGGCTTCTGGTTTTGCACGTTGCTCTGTCATGTGGCCTCCGCTCAATGAGCCAATTAGACATGTTTACCATCCTCATTACAGCACTGAGGTCTTTGTTAATTCAATCTGCCAAAACATTTCTTTATTTAGAACATGACACACACACTCATACAAACATTGGTGCGCCCACACACTTTGCCCTCACAAGTGGTAGAATTATGCTCTCATATTGAATATCACTTGCATTGTCATTTTCCATTCTGTCACGGTTTAAAAATAAAAACAACAATAACGACAAGAAGAAGAACAACAACAGCAGGTCATGACGGGGTTACACTGCCATTGGGAGCAGAACTCAGCAGCATTTGCTGTTCGGCTGGCTGCTGTATTCTTCAACATCTGATACAGGTTACAGAAGCCTTGCACTCACAGAAGCTGAACTCAAAAACATCACACTGAAAGCCACATGTTCCAGTCTGTCTGTGTCTCAGTGCCAATGCAGCGACACAGATTCATTCGGAGTAGCAGGAGAGAGGACCGCGTGCAAAGACCACGCCAAAGCCTACACCCTCAAACATGTACACCCAGATTCCAACCGGCTCATCACTAAGGAAACAAATATATCTGGCAGTCAGGCGCTGATGAGTGGATCTGCAGCTGAAAATAGTTTTCAACTGCTGGAACACTGACCTCAAACACACGCCGCTGTCTTTAGCCTCCCCTGTAAATCTCCCATCAGCACAGATAGCGCCACTGTTTAACTGTAATGTATGTGAAGCATGGTCATAGCAGTAGCATTAGCAGTGTGTGTGAAGTATGGTTATAGCATTAGCATAAGCAGTGTATATGACGTATGGTTATAGCTTTAGCATAAGCAGTGTATATGAAGTATGGTTATAGCATTAGCATTAGCAGTGTGTGTATGTGTGTGTGTGTGTGTGTGTGTGTGTGAAGTATGGTTTTAGAATTAGCATTAGCAGTGCGTGTGTGTGAAGTATGGTTTTAGCATTAGCATTAGTAGCAGTGAAGTCAGGGCCACAGTTGGGTGATTTGTAAGATGGCTAGATAATAGCAGCAGCAGGGTAGCAGTGGCAGGATGGTTGAATGTGTTATAGATGGCATGAAATGGGTTATGGAACAGCATGTGTGCCACTCTGTGAGGTCTCTCTGTACAAAAGCCAGTGGATCTACTGGAAGCATCAATACAGATTCAAGCACCTAACCCAAGACCTAGCTCTACTGCTACAATACAGAGTGCACCCTACTGCTACAATACAGAGCTAACCCGACTGCTACAATACAGAGCACACCTTACTGCTACAGTATAGAGCTAACCCTTCTGCTACAATACGGAACGCACCCTACTGCGACCATACAGAGCTAACCCTACTGCTACAATACGGAGCGCACCCTACTGCTACAATACAGAGCTAACCCTACTGCTACAGTATAGAGCTAACCCTTCTGCTACAATACAGAACGCACCCTACTGCTACAGTATACAGCTAACCCTACTGCTACAATACAGAGCGCACCCTACTGCTACAGTATAGAGTTAACCCTACTGCTACAATACAGAGCGCACCCTACTGCTACAGTATAGAGTTAACCCTACTGCTACAATACAGAGCGCACCCTACTGCTACAATACAGAGTTAACCCTACTGCTACAATTCAGAGCGCACCCTACTGCTACAATACAGAGCTAACCCTACTGCTACAATACAACTCTCTAACCTTTGTGTACAACATCATGTCCTGGCTGCTGTGCCATGTTTGTGTTAGACAGGAAAGAGTGAATATGGGGACGGCAGAATGTTTGAAGGAAGAGCATCAGTCAGGGGAAACCCTGAGCTCCAACATCACGCAGCCAAAAACTACACCCTTCAGAGGCACAGACATGAAGAAGATAGATAAGACAATGTCTTGGTTACTATCAATAACAAAATAAACATTATAGATGTCCACACACACAGACACAATCACATGAAAAACATATGTACACACATGTACACACGCATACCTGGGACAGGTAGGAACACTCCCACTGAGGCAGATGAGTGTTGCCATGGAGATCCTACCTGCAGCAAAAGAGCTGACAACTGCAGACGTCACCATCTGTAAAGTTCCCAAGAGAGAGGAATGTAGAGCCAGACCAAAACACATCAGTACAGTGTGCTTTATTAGCATTAACTCGTGCTGTTACTGGTGCACATTTGTCAAACCATGACAGCTAAATAAAAAATATAACGTAAAAATATACAATTATTATAAACCAAAATAAGTAGAGGTAATCCTCAACAATAAACAAATCGCTTTGGATATGCCAATAATTCTGTAAGACACTGAACCCAAACTGCTGGCCCAACAAGCTGAGATTTCAGCAGATGTGTGCGGTGCCACCCCCCTTTCCTGTTTCCTGTTCTCTGGTGGCAGATCGCTGCATGTGAGTGAACGAGCACATTTGGGTTACCCAACAGCACAGATGATTTGTTTGCTTCACAGATGTCCAAAGTATCAGGAAATCAGAATATTCCAGAATATTCCAGTATCTGAAGAAACTGTTTTAGCAGTGTAAGAACAAATGCTCAACTGTTTCCTCCTCCTCACAGAGGAACAGTTCAAACTCACCCTGGGACTCTGGGGCTTCTTACAGTACAACCAGATACTATACAGAGAAGGACTCAGGAGAGCAGGGAAAGAACAGAGGTGGGATGGAGGGAGAGAGAGAAAGGAAAGAGGAGTAGGGAGAAAGGAAAGAGAAGTAGGGAGAAAGGGAAGAGGGAGTACGGAGAAAGGAAAGAGGAGTAGGGA
>JAFBMS010002511.1:0-28008 GCA_019788955.1 Albula glossodonta
CCATGTTCTATGGCTCAGTATTCAATAAACTTAATGAGAACTTTGGTCACAATAAGAAGTTTGAATATGAATGAAGGAGAAGTAATTTTTTTAAATATATTTCATATTTGGATTAGATATTGGATTCTTAATGTATTTGGTAACATCACACCCTGCTATTATTTGTTTTAAATAACACAGATGGCACAGTCGCAAAATAACATTTATTCACTATACGCCCCCCCCCCCCCCAAAAAAAAAAAAAACATAGGGAATGCTAATCAGAGTAATCAAAGTCTAGTACTGCAGTGTAACACAAGATTATCTCTTTTAAAAAATGGTTGAATGTCTTGGTCACCGGTGGTGTTCTTTTCATCAATCCACAATACATCTGTCAGATGGTGGATAACAAGGTCAAACAGTGGGTTTTCATCTTTCATTAAATTGAAAATTTCTTTCAGGTGACTTTCAGGTGAACCACTGATGTGTCCACTTTCATATGTCCTGTAATGTGATATTGGGGGAATTCTGACTTGGGGGCGCTCATGGAAAACACTTATTTGTATTCTGACCTGGCTTATGTGGCCAAGCCCGGCCCACGCAGGGCAGATAAGCAGGAGGACACATTTAGGATCTCAAGTAATGATTCAGCCTTGAAAATGACAGGCCCCCCACAAAAACGTAATGGCCCAGCAATGTTTTTCTCAGAGGTGCATTACCTAGTACAAAATGTCTACTGTGTAACAGACAAAACTTGAAAGTTGGTCAGACAAACGGTGTCATAGCCATGCGCAAACTCTACTTTGTAAATCATAAACCTGGATAGTTTCTGCTATAAAGTGGTTCTGACTTTTGTTATCAGATACAGGCAGTATATTCTAAAAAATACAGTGCAATGCGTGCAAAATGTCCAATTATTTTCTAATTCTATGCCATTTTAACATCTTTTAACAACTTTTGCAATGGATCATGTCCATCATCACAATTAACCACCATTGTTTTTTCGGGTAACGATTTGCATTAACTGCATCCTCATAATGCAGTCACAACACATTCATAAGCAGTCCATAAGATTACATGACAGCCTCATAAAGCATGCGTAATGCTTTCCTTAAACATGACATAACAACTTCAGAATGTATTAATGAACATTTATACTGTATTCATAAGCATTACATTACAAATGAAAAGTATTTTTAATGCTTTATCATATATGATAAATAGCATGCTATAAGATGGGCATGTAGCACACTACAGGAGGTCCTCGGGTTATGACGGTCTCGAGTCATTTCATGGTTACGGCGCACTCCCATAAATTACTTAAAAAACCTAGTTTCGACTTAAGCGGTTTGGTTCATAAATACGACCACAGAAATAAAGGTAAGGAATTGTTCTCTCTTTTTTTTTACTACTGTTTCATTTAATTACTGTATTTTATATGCCCTTCATGTGTTGTGTGTACAGTGCGAGTGACTTAAGGTGTTAATTTAGGTATAAATTCCGACTTATGTCGAAAATCGGCTTACGACACGTTGTAGGAACGGAACTCGTTCGTAAGTCGAGGACCCCCTGTATAGAACTTCCTCATAAATGCTATATTGATCATTCATGTGTGATTCATAAGACCAACAAAAACACAGTGGGCCTCATTTATCAAACGTGAGCCGAACTAATTTTATCGTAAATCGTTCGTAAATGCATTTACGCAAAAAATGTGGGATTTATCAGAGTTTTCGTATATCAGTTTGTTCGTAGGATCCGAAGAAATTTCACGAGTGCTCTAAAATGTTCGTATTGCGTGCGTAAATGGAAAAACACGGCTGTAAAGCTTGTTTTTCGTGTTGTTGCCTTTATTTTTCCATTCACTCATTTTTTATTTGATTAAAAATGAGTAGCAAATTATTTGGCAGTAATATCGTAACATTATAACGGTTCAAAGTGTTATATAAAATCACTATTGGATTCAACATTAAAACAGGTCATTCGGCTTCATTTGTGTAATACTGGTTAATAAAATTTATTAGTTTGCTTGCTGAAGGCGCAAACTACTGTTCTTCTATATAATCTTTATTTCTTCTTCTTAATATTATTATTCCTGGTTCTTCCGGACGTATCTCCCCCAACAGTTTTTCACTAGAAACATTCTCAGACAATGGAAGGAATTAAATTGAAATGCTTTATAAGTGGTGAGGTGTAGTGATTGTACACTGGTTTTGGGCTTGGAGTCCTAAGGGGGAGAGGAGTGCAGATGTTCTTGTAAGAGAAGAGGACCCCCCTATAGGAAAACACATAATTAGGAAAGGTGGTGATGGGGAGGAGGTGGGATGCCAGAAATGCAAAGCACAATGGGAGCTAGGTACGAGGTGTTTATATACTTGGGTGGAGACCGGAATTGATTATAGGGCGTTGTCTGAGAATGATTCTCCCGAACTTTGTTTTAACAAACTCCATTTCACAAGAAACATTCTCAGACAATGGAAGGAATTAAATTGAAATGCTTTATAAGTGGTGAGGTGTAGTGATTGTACACTGGTTTTGGGCTTGGAGTCCTAAGGGGGAGAGGAGTGCAGATGTTCTTGTAAGAGAAGAGGACCCCCAAAGACTGCCAGCCAGGAAGATATAGATGGTGGGACTGCAAAGAAAAGAAAACGTTACTGGACCAGAGCGACGTGGGCGGACTGTAAGTCTGGAATGTTGAGTCTGATGTAAGATTGGAAGGCATCGGAGGACCAGCAACCCAGGCGTTTAATTAAGTGATCTGGTAGTCCGTTTTTTGCTGCGGTGGTGGCTGCTCTGATTCTGAAAGAGTGCAAGGAAAAAACGTTAGACGGAAAACCACATGCACACAGGACTGCTTTTAAATGTTTTTGGAACCAGTGACGTGTTACGATTTTGCCAGTTTTGTCAATGAATAATGGAGAGGATGGAGAACTAGGGAGGTTGACGCGGTAATGGAGGTAGGAAGCTAGTATTTCATATGGGCTAAGGGGTGAGTCGAGTTTGAAATAATGGATAAAACATCCCTTGCCGGATTGATCGGTTTTACTGAACTTGAGAAAAAATTGGATGGTCTCCTGGCTGATTACAGTGAGATCGGATAAACAGGGATGTATACTGGGGTTGAAGTAGGTGGATGTAGAGGTGAATTCGGAGCAGCGCAAGAATCCGAAGGATGCGAGCGTGAATAAGGTTGCTAGGGTGATGTCTGTATGAGGGTCGGAGTAGCTGGATCGGAGGAAATCTATGCAGTGAGTGAGTATGGGAAGCGTTATGGGATTTCTGGATGTTTGTACGCCTGGGTCTAGCCTTTGGTACCATTTCAAGAGGAGTTGGATTTGAGGGTTGTGTATGTGAGGGCAATTGGAACCGAAAAGGAGTTTGTGGAAAAACTGTATACGGCTTAGGTATACTCTGATGGTGGAGGTTTTGATTCGGAGATGAGAGTGGGTGAAAGATATGAAAGAGGAGTATGTGACTAAACTGAATGATGGGAATTGGAGGTTGTGAAGAGCATGGAATGACTTAAAGCAGTTCCAGGCGGTGTAGTAAGACTGAAGTGTGCGTGGTGATGAGGCTTGAAGGATTGTGTCGAGGGAGCGCAGGTGCAGGTGATGAAGGGGGTGATTCACAGGAACGTTAGATGTGAATAGGGAGGAACTGGAACCGGGTTGGTGTCTGCTTCTAGAGCCAATGCGTAGAATTTCTGGAATCGGAAGCGAGAAAGACAGTCAGCAATTTCATTGTAATGACCCGGAATGTGAGCGGCACGGATGATGAACTGATTACAAACGGATGCCCAGGTGAGACGACGGAGGAGTGGCATGATGGCGTTAGAGCGTGAGCGACCTTTATTGATTATGTGGACAGTGGCTATGTTATCCGAATGGATTAAGACGGTCTTTTGTTTCCATTCGGCACCCCAAATGACCGCGGCGGCGACCACCGGGTACAGTTCGAACAGAGCGGAAGAAGATTCGGAGGGGGGCAGAGAGGAGAACTTGACCGGCCATGGGGCTGCGAACCATCGGCCCTGGTAATAAGCACCGAAGCCCACGGAGGGGGCAGCGTCGGTGAATAATTGCAGGTCAGTGGGAGACGAAACATGGTCGTCGTAGAAAAAAGAGACCCCGTTCCATTCTTTTAAAAAGAGGTGCCACAGCTGGAGTTCTTTTTGGCAATAGGAGTCCAGCTCTAGGACGTCTAGTAAAGACGGGACGGACGAGGCTAGGGAGAGCAAGTACGATATGAATGATCTACCGTGGGGAAGGACACGCATTGCGAAATTTAAATGACCGAGGAGCGATAAAAGGTCTCTTTTTGTGCAGCGGGGGTTAGATAAGTGGCCGTGCAATGCTTCGCTAATCCTGTCTATCTTTTCTTTAGGGAGAGAGGCCCGGAGTTCTTTTGTGTCGAGAATAATGCCCAAAAACTCTAGAGAGGTGGAAGAACCGAATGTTTTCTCTGCTGCCAGCGGGACACCGAGGTCATGGAAGACCTGGAGCATGGAAGCAAGGCCGGACGCCGGGGGGGACGAGGGTGGCGTAATCGTCAAAAAATCGTCCAACAGGTGGAGGACAAACGGAACCTTGCGGCGATTTAAAAGAATCCAGCAAATAGCTTCGGACAGGGTATCGAAAATCTTAGGACTGCTTTTACACCCGAAAGCTAGGCGCACAGAAAAATAAAAACCGTCGCGCCACCTGGCGCCGAAAAGGTGCCAGTAAAGGGGGTCGATTGGCATGATTTTAAAAGCAGAAGTCACGTCCGCTTTGGCTAACCACGAACCCCTGCCGGCGAGTTTAATGAGCCTGATTGCGTCATCTACAGTGGAATAGTACAAGGAAAAATCTTCGGAGGGAATCAAACTATTGACACTCGGGATTACGGAGTCATGAGGGGCGGATAGGTCGATTATTAGCCTTTTCTTGCCGGAGTATTTCCTAGTAGCAACGCCCAACGGATTGACTCGGAATACTGGAAAGGGGGGGGTTGTCGAAAGGGCCAATCATGAAACCCGACTGGACTTCTTTAGCTAGAACAGAATCCACCACGGCTGGCTCGGCTTCCGCCGATTTAAGGTTGGGACAAATAACCGACTGGGTGGGGAACGAGACCAGGCCGGGGGAGAAACCGAGCGAGAGACCCTGGAGCAAATATGAGACAAAAGAGGCGTCCGGGTGACTGCAGAGGTCGGTCCGAAGCCTGGAAATGTTAACTGGGGTGGAAAGGTGGCGTAATAGTCAAGCCTGATCGAGAGGAGGGGGACGGCGTTTAACAGGGCACACGAGAAACGAATGGGCGCCTGCGCAGAAGCAGCAAATATGGAGTAGCTTGCAGACACTGCGAGCGCATTAGCTGTAATTAAAATTATTACAAACCTCCCTACCCCTACTCAGTACGACCAGCCGGCCGCGAACATCAGACCTTCTTGGCAGAGGTAGGAGACCCGAGTCGGGCACAGGATTAATAGGTCCGGGCGGCTGCGAGCCCACGGGAGCGGGTCCAGAGGACGAAGCAACCATGGAACATAACCTAGTGAAATGTTCGGTTGAATTGCAAACGTTACAGGCTGACGGCCTCAATCCAATAAAAACCCGTGAATACACGTCAGAGTCAAGGACCCCCCAGTATGCGCAAATATTAAACTGGGATAGCCTAGCAGCGCATTTAGCCGAGAACAGCCGGTGATAGGTAAAAAAGTGGGACCCGCCGAAACGAACTGCTAAGTCGGCTACGATAGCTAAGTAATCGTTCAGCTCCTTTCGGCGGTGAGGGAAGGCCGAACATATGATGTCGGTGTAGCGGCTAAATGCCAGGCTAAACTCTGGGAACGTAAGGACCTTAGTGGAAGACGGGCCGGACATTTTCAGGGACACAGTAACGCCATCACAGTCCAACAACCTATGCTCCAAGGGGGAGGAAGGAGACAGCAGGGAAACTAAATTAATAATCCGCACCTTGTAGGACTTGGGAACGAATGGCAGCAGACACAGGAATCGGGTCGAACATGGGGGCAGACGGAGGAGGGGGGGCGGAAGTTGCCGTAGCTCAGGAGGGGCGCCGGGAGCGGGGAGGGAGGATACGGTGCCGAGTCCCTAGGAGCGTGCAGTGGAAGGACAGGCGGCGCGACGGGCGCCGGCTGGGGCCAACCGACTCCGGAGGGGACTCGGGCAGAGGGAGGGGGGGGAAGGGGGTGCTGTGCCGGATCCCTAGGAGCGTGCAATGGCGGCGCTACCGCCGACGACACGGGTGCCGGGGGAAGCCCGCCGACTCCGGAGGGGACGCCGGGAGCGGGGAGGGAGGAATACGGTGCCGAGTCCCTAGGAGCGTGCAGTGGAAGGACAGGCGGCGCGACGGGCACCGGCTGGGGCCAACCGACTCCGGAGGGGACTCGGGCAGAGGGGAGGGGGGGCATGAGAGCAGCCGGAGCGCTGAGAGGGTGCCTAGATGGGGCCGCTCTGTCGCTAGCAGCAGGGAGGCAGGTGAAGGATACGGGGTCGGCCTGAGCAGCCGCGGGGAAAGAGTCGGCGACAGGCGCAGCCGAGGACAGCCCGAGGGTCCAGCGGAGGTCGCCAGGAGGTAGGGTGACGTCATCAACTCCGCGCTGAGCTTGGGCAGGGACTGTCAGGACCCCAGGTCGCAGAGAATCTGAGTACAGGCGAAACAGCACTGCTTTCCTTGCGTTCGCAGAAAAATAGACTCCGCGGTCGGTGAGAGCCTTTCGAAGGAGGGCCACGGTCCATCGGGGCGGCTGGGGAGGAGAAACAGTGCGCTCGCTGATGTCGATGGGGGCAGCAGGAGACCGGGAGCGAGCCTGAGCCGAAGGGGCAGCGCCGCGGCGAGGACGCCGTTCCGGGACTCTGGAGGCGGTAGAAGAAGGAGATGCCGACTCGAGAGCTCGGGATCTCAGCCGGCGCAGGGTCCGGCGACGGCTCGGGGGGCGACCCCGGGCAGGGGCCGCAGCGGCCGGGTCTCGGACGTCTCGGGGAGGAGAAGCCGAGGAGCCGGAATCAGGGACGAGGGAGAAGTCGTCATCGGAAGCATGGAGCAGCAATTCCATGGCGCTGGAAGCGATTGGGAATTCAGCCAGTGCAGAAGTCGAACTGAATATGCCAGAAATGCAAAGCACGATGGGAGCTAGGTACGTGGTGTTTATATACTTAGGTGGAGACCGGAATTGATTATAGGGCGTTGTCTGAGAATGATTCTCCCGAACTTTGTTTTAACAAACTCCATTTAAGGTAGACATACCGAACTTAGCGTGAATATACTGGTCAGGTTGCTTGTATTTTTCTGAGCTATAGATTCATACTTTTAAACTACAAATCTTAAAAAAAAATGCCCCCATTGACTTCACATTGGTAGAATGTTGAGCTTGTTAATGTGGCTAACGTTACTAAGCAACAATCATAACTGCCGCTGCTATTTTAAGGTAGTTGAAAAAATTATCCAAAGAATACAGCATGCTTGCCAGTTAGCTACCTTACCGGACTTGACATTTTGAAATAACTTTCTGGATATAATGACACTGCAATGCTGGTCAGGTATAATGATCTTCAATGACAATTTCAGGTTTTGAACAGAAAGTTCTGCTGTTCTTTGACTGCTTCCAGTACTCTTGCTGCTACTATGTCGGTTCTTAGGTCTTAGTGCAATCGTTGTCGTTATTTTTATACAAGGTAAAATGACGTTAGAGAGGGACTGCAGAGTGGAGAGAAAGTTAAGGGAGGGCACACTATTATGGAGGATCCTAGTTACATAATAATTCTAATTTGAACGAATTATTTAACTAGGGATTCGTTCCAAGTTGATTTAGGGAAAACATGTAAACATCGTCCCAACGATGTATTGCATGTGACATTACCACTTTGGCCAACCATGCCCCCTCGCGGGCCCGGGTGCAGCTGCCCCCCAGGATTTATGGCAACGATAAGGCTGGTATACAAAAATTTACCTTCAGAATTGGAGAGTGATTGATCCAAGACCAGGGAAAATCAGATCCGGGTCACCCTCCACGATAATTCCAGCTGACGACGTCTCTCCAATAATTTGCCTCCAGTTTCATGTCGAACCATTTTCCTTTAACCTGTTGCAGTTTACCGCGGAACTTTTGACACCGAATTTACTGCAACAGTTATTTCTTGCCAGGCTTTGGTCTTCCCCGGCCCCGACACTAAACTACCTACACTTCTGAACAAAGTATTTTTTATTCTGTTTCCATTAACAAAACTTCATTCGCCGCTTCAGAACAGTTTTTTTTTCTTCTGCCTTTTCTCTGCCATCTCTCTACATTGCCAGCAATGGGATTTCAAGCTCCTTATATGGTATTTCAGGGGCGTGGATTTATGCTAATCGAAAATTTTGTGAACGCGCTTGTCATTTACGATTGATTGGTATTTATCAACATACGCATGAAATACGAACAAATGCTGTGTTTACGCATGTTTGATAAATCCAGCGGAATTTGTTAGTTCGTAGCCGTTGACGCATAAGTTTACACACAGTTTTACGAAAATATTGATGAATGAGGCCCATTGTGTATGCTCAGTATTGTCAAGTGACATTGGCATTAGAGGTTTGCTAGAATAACCTCACCATAATAACTCACTCATAGAGCAATAATATTACACAACAGCTTCATAAAGAATTCATAATAACTTAAATAAGTTTTAACTTCAAACAGTTTAAGAACCCAAGAATGAACCTTCATATTGCATCATAGGAAACTTTTTTTGAAAACAAAAAATGTGGATGCTTCATATCATCACCTGAAATTAATTTTTACCAGACTGTAACCATAAGTTCTTACACTCATGTGTATGTCTGTAGTAATAGCAGTTCAAAATGTGATCAGGATATAAACACACCTGTTTTACTCTGATTTAACCATGTCTGAGGAAGTTATCCTGCCATCAAGAGGTACTGCCTTCTCAGCTTTGTGCTTAACTTATGTAGTCTCAATGGAGTCTCCACCCAAAGATACACATTTTGAAAGACAGATTTTCCATGGTGTTTTGTAACTGACATTGCTGCTAATTACTGTTATTGGGTTTTGATACAAAGTCTGATATTTGATCATAAAATGCAGTTCTTAAGGAGCAAAGGGGTTAACTGACTTTCTGCTGTCCATTGAATGAGTTAACCAAATAGTCATGAGCTATTAAAGTTGCCTTCAAATCTCCTTCAAAGCAAATGTAGTAAATATGTCATGTCATGTAAATCACAATGTCATATTACCTCATTCACATATGAAGTCACACTGATGTGATTTTAATGCATATAGTGACATGGGGCTTTATAACACATAAATTAAGGCCTTGTGAATACCATGGAGTTCTATACTATAAAGATTACCTCGAGGCTATATAACACACACATTAAGGTCTCATTAATGATTTTAGTACAGTTAATGTAAAGTCTTTTCACTGTTTTCTCTCATTACACATTTAAAAACTGTACCACGGAGTTATATACATTACAGACTGACATGAGGCTTTATAAAACATACATTATGGTCTCATAAATGATTTTATTGTTTACAAATGCTTTAGTAGCTGACTCCAAGTCTGCAATAAGGCTTCTTTAAAGAATTGGATATTAGATTAGGGTTATAAACCAGCTTAATATACTTCCTCAAATGTCACTATAATATGTTTTATTAAATACCAACGACTTTGAAACAGGGTATTTTAAAGTAGGCTATACACATTCATAATGTTCTGCTGTTATGCTGCATGAAACTTACAGGAGGAAGCAATATTAGTGAAATAAAAACTCAAGTTATGTGTAATATTTTTGCTTGATTGATTTGCATTGAGGTTCATATATTTTTTTTAGAGGGTCGTAAAATATATGCAGATGAGATTATACAACAACAAGATGCTTGAACTGTGACATTCGGACGGTAAGGTCAAAATTTGGCATAAACAACATGAAAGCTTGGATCCATCCTGCCTTGTATCAATGGTTGAAGCTGATGGTGGTGGTGTAATGGAGTGGGGGATGTTTTCTTGTCATACTTTGGGCCCCTTAGTACCAAGTTGTTGTTGGTTACTTGTTATGACATACATGTATGTACCACCACATGTCCCTATCACAAGTGTTTCGAAACAGTTCCTTGTTCCTAAGAGTCAGCTGCCAAAGCATTTGGAAACAGTCTTGATTGCTTCATAGAGTCAGCTGTGTTATAGCAAACAACCCCTACCACATCCAGGGTGGAGCCGAAGTTATCCCGAAACAAAGGGGTCAGCAGCAGAGTAAACCAATTATATTTTCAGCTGAATTTCAAAGAGGTGATATATACAAATTTTAGTACATGCATGTTCCCCCAATCCCCAAACCAACTGTCCAGAAACAGTCCACAAAAAGGGAAAAAAAAAATAAAATGAAAAAAAAAAGTCCATTCCACTTCACAAACACTTTTGTTTTCCCTCCAACATCCCCCAAGTCCACGCAAAAGTCCCAACACAAACAAACTCCAATCTGGCAATCCTCGGATGCAACCCACAGTATGAATGAGAGTGAGATATACCATGAAAAGCATACTTCCAAAAGCAGTTGAACATGAATGAATGACTTCACATCATTAAACACTTTGTGGCTAGTGCATTTACTTAGCTTGTGAGCCGGCAAAAAAAAAGAGAACAACAGATACAGCTCACCCCAAATCATCTTCTCGTGGACCTTAAAATTTTAAGCAACTGCCCATATAATTATTCATTTAAATAGGCTCTTGTGGTTTGAGATGTCTGTCTGGACATGTCACGACCCAGATAGGACCCAAATGCAACAGATACAGAAACAGAGAGTTTATTGAGCAGAATCAAAAACTGTAGTCAAAACAGACAAAAGTCAAAACCAGGAAGGCTCGGCAAAGGTACAAAAATCACAGTCCAAAGGGAAGGTCAAAAACAGGCAACAGGCAGACAAAGCAAAAGGTAGAAAAATCAGAGGCAACAATCAAAAACCAGAAAACTAACCAGGTAATAATCAGTTAGTTAGTCAGTCAGGCAGCCAGGCACAGAATGCTTGTAGCATACACAGTGAATAAACAGCTAAGATGAACTCGCAACAAATAAAGGAACAAACAGGGTTTAATAAAAGCACAAGACAAGCAAACAAGTCACAGATAAACAACAAGGCAGGTAACAAGGAGGGCGTGACATGAAAACAAAAGCACATGGACAGGGAAACGGAAAAATAGCACAGAAACAACCGAACAAAGCCAACAGTGAAAAACAACAACAAAAAAAAAACACCTCTGTCTATAGGACAGAGCTAGCCACACTGAGAGTGATACAGCAGGATGGGGAGAGCTAAAGGACAGAGCTATTTGCACTAAGAGACCAGGTTACAGGACAGAGCTAGTTGTACAGAGCATGAGGGAACAGATACAGATATCACTGACTCACAGTGCTGAGAGAATATGTATTTTTTTAATTTTAGGCAGCTACTCAATACAGTTCACACCAAAATCAGTGTTGTAAAAACTTCAATGACCCAGATCCATTGCACCTATGGACACAAATGTGACATAACAGTTTGGAAATTCACAGGACAGAAACAGCATTAGAGCTGAATGAAAAAGGAATATGTACTGTCTCTGGGAGATGACAATTTAATAAAATTAATGATTCTCTGAATTATTTGGGTTTTGATAATAAATGCCCTCACTTAATTCCCGGCACTCTGAATATTGAACACAAGCCTTACCCCTCTACTCCCCAGTCTCCTACCCCTAACCCTTCTACCCCCCTCTAACTCTCTCTCTCTCCTCCCGAAACACCCTCTACCCCCCTTTTTCCTACCCCGAACCCCCTCTACCTCCTTCTACCCTCTCATCAACTGTTAGTAAGACATTTTCTGTCATATTCATGATACATCAAACATTATTCACACATATTTACAGTTCAATTTTTGATTAAATTACACACATGAATCATTATGATACAGTAGCTGATAAGATGAACCTGCTAAAAGGTGAGTGAATATTTATGACTAGGTGTTTGTGTTTGAATGAGAATGAATAGGTGTGTGAGTGTGTGTGCATGTGAGACTCTACCCATTTTGACACAGGAACACTGAGGCATTAGTATCCCATACTCCAAAACCAGCGCAGAGGGGTGTGTGTTCGGTGAAGTTGGTGTGGAATCTGTACAGGATCGTCAGTGTGTCAGAGTCAGAGATGCTATAGAAGGATAGAGTGCCAGCCGGACGGTCCACACACACTCCTACTCTGTATACACACACTCCTTCACCATCATCACACACTCCTGCTCTGCGGTAGAGAGAGGGGGGGGCAGGTATGACTGTTTGATTCTCATTGTGCCAGACAGAGTAACTGTCTTTATGGCACTCCAGACTCCAGGAGATTCTATTGCATCCAAACATACAGTCATAAATCTGTCCTTTCCTGCTGATTCCTTTATATGTCACTGCTATATGAACCCCTCCCCCCTCAGGCACACTCCACTCAGCCTCCCAGAAACAGCGCTCAGACAGACTCTCTCTGCACAAAACCTGGAGCCCATACTCAAATCTCTCTGGATGATCTGGATACAGCTGCTCTCTCCCTGGGAGTGTCACCTTCCTGTTCCCCTCAGACAAACACAGCATTCTGTTCACTGTGTTTGGATCTAGGGTGAGCTGACAGCCATCTGCAGACCAGAGACATAAATGAGAGTAAGTATCATTAGTAATATTCATCTCATTATGTGTGTGACTGAGAGTGTATGAGAGAAAGAGAGAAACAGAATTGTGCATGTATGTCTGTGCACCTCTATGTGAGTGTGTTTGTGTGTATGTTTGGAGTATGTGGGGTTGTATGTGTGTCTGTTAATGCATAGGTTCAAAATCTGGGTGAATGTTTGTAAACGCTGTCTACAGGCAAACACAAATTGAACTCAATGGACCTCATTCACCAACTGTTCTTAAGAACAGAATCTATGCACGCTCAGGAGCGCACATACAGATTTGAGTCCTTACATGTTTATGCAACATCATTGGTTCTTGCCTTTTCTTCAATTCCATCATTGTATAATATTATAGGATTTAAATGACAATAATATTTGTATTATTTATAATATTTTTAATAATTATTTTTCATTTCACACACAATTCATAAAACTCCCCTATACAGTAGAAGAACAGGTCCCAGTCAAGAGAGGATTCCATTCTATTGCTGGTCTACCACCTTCTGAATGTGGTCTCCCGCGTCCCAGGAGGTGCACATGACTAAATTTTACAAAATAGTTCTGTGAGTATGCGCCTCAAACAAGGAGCTGCTGGAGATGCATGGCTCATTGGTACGAATCTTTGAGAAATTATAAATTGGGCTTTTATTCTTATAATGCCTTGTTTTATTAGGAGATGGAGGATATGCCCAGGCCCGTGGTTAATGACACCACTCACCAACCCTCAGACTCACCAGGAGGTGTCCTACAATCAGCAGCACGCACATACTCTCTCCACCATCAAGTGCACCATTGGCATCTTAAAAGGACACCGTATGTATTTGGACACAGCAGGTGGCAAACTGCTTTACAAACCAGAGAAGGTGTGTATAAAGGGAACAGCTGAGAAACTGTGTTTTATTCTTGCAAAAACATTAGAGAGCCGCAATCAGATTTTTTTGCATTTAATAATCTTTGGGCATCTTTTCATCGATTTTGGTTTATATTTTTTGTAATACAATAAGAGGCCAGGTCTGGAAAGGACGTTATGTAGGTGCCAGCTGGCTCCAGCAGGGGGAGCCATACCAAGTTCATAAGTGCCGAACACAGTCTGAGTGAATTCACCAGGAAATGGTTATCTTGTTAAGCACCCTATTTTGGCACCCTGTTCCAAAGCCAGGAGGACAAGTACCTCCAGGGAAAACTGTGGAGGGTGCTGGTGGGTGTATGGAGAACTTATGTTGAGGATTTGTTTTGGCCATGAACAGCATCTGGCTCGTTTTCAGAGGAGAACCTGAGCTGGATTTTTTGTTTTGACCTTATTTTGTTGTTTGTTTCGAGACACTGGGGTACGTTTCATTGTATGTCACCCCTGGTAAATTGCTTAGCAGTCCAAGTAGAATGAGAGGGAACCCCGGGAAAAGTGGAGGTAGGCTCCATTGAGGGAGCTAGATTTTGTTTTCCTGTTATTATTACTTTCCCAGTAATTACTGTTACAATAAACTTAGTAATACTGGAATACTGGTATGTCCCCCTCCACCTCACTGTCTGAAGTGTTTCTTCATTGTGCAACCTATTGCTGCCAACTCTGGGTCTTGCTACAGTGGTAGAGAAGGCAGGCATAGCACACCCTGGTGGTGTAGAGGGAGTAATACAAGTAGATAATACAGATAAGCATACGAGAATGGAAGGGTTAGTGGAACAATTAGTTTGGGCCACCGAGTTTGTGTCCGGCCGGGCCGGGCCACCGAGGCTGAATTCCCCAGCAGACGGCACCCATTCTCTTCTTTCTTTTCAATTTCAGTGTGGTATGTCGGCTGCTCAGCAGCAGACAAAAGAGCTCTGTAGAGGGTCATCAAAACAGCTACAACAAAATTATCGGCTGCCCTCTGCCTTCCCTGGAAGACATCTCTAGCTCTGCAGAGCTAGAAAGATGATTAAAGACCCCTCCCATCCTGGACAGCACCTGTTCAACCTCATGCCATCTGGGAGGCGCTACAGGTGCATAAAAAACTGGACTGTTACGCCTGTGGTCGTGCGTATATTGTTTGTGTATCTTTTCCATCTTTCTGTTTGTTGTTTCGTCTTTCTCCCACTTTTCATTTCATACGAGGTATTCGTCTTCCATTGGTCCACCCCTAGTTACTGTGTGTCCTCATCAACCAATCCACTCTCTGACCGCTATCCGCTCCCTCCAATCAATATCCCCTGCGACAGTTTTTAAACCCTCTGCTCCGTGTCTCGGGAGATTCATCCGTTCATCATTTTCACTCTTGTTTTTTAGCTCGTTATTTTCAAAATCTGTGTTAATATAATCCCGTGTTGTTATTTCGTTGTAACCCTTGTTCTGTGTTCCCAGTGTAAATCTGTTCATTACCCTGTTGTGTGTTTGGGAAGAAGGGCAGGTAAGACATACTGGAAATAATATCACACTTCATACCTTTTACTAGGTTAGGGGCGAGTGGCACCCGCTGTATTTGATTTGGGTAGGTCAGTCTAGTGTAGTTAGTTAGGTCTTTGTTTTTTGTGACCTATTGTTTTTGTTATTAGTTAGCTAGATGGGTAAAACCTTAGTCTAGATAAGACTGGCAATTGCATTCCCCTTCCCTATACCCCTAGATGCCTCTGGGACGTAACACACAAACAAACTCAAAAACGGTTTCTTTCCCAGGGCCATCAAAACTCTAAACTCCATAACATGAGAAATTCAGTTATCCAATGTGCCACCTCATTATCACTTTGAAGTTAAAAGTATTTAAAGTGTGTTTTACATTTTACATGCATTATTTTGTTCTTTTATTATGTATTGAATGGGTTTATTATGTATTGTATGGGTATTTAATGATGTATTACATGTGTTTTGTTGTATACTCTATGTACAATGACAATAAAAGGCATTCTATTCTATATTATTATATTCTATGCTAATTGGCATGTGCTCAAATTACAAGGACAATTGGATTCATCATTATAAGAACAAAGATGACAACAATTCTGTGATTTAAGAACATGTCATGAATTTGAAACAGACTTTTCTTAGGGCCTTTCTCAAGAACAAATTTAGGAAAAAACTTAGGAAAATATTGGTGAACGAGGCCCAATGACTGTGAGATGTATCATTGTGAAAGACTGACTGTGAAAGAGAATGGTGAAGAGAAAACAGATATGAAAGAAAGAGGGAGAAAGGTTGGAGAGAAAATGGAGGGAATGAATGTTTGGTGCTGACAGACTCACATTTCCTGAGTCCTGGTTTGTTCCTGCTCTCTCCTCCATGGTCCACACTGTAGGAACAAAAGAACAGACAGCGACTGAGTGACACACAGTGTAGAAAATACTTACAGCAGTGTGTCTATGAGGTGCAGTGTGGAAACTCTCTGTACTTACAGCAGTGTTTCTGTGAGGTGAAGGTGGAAACTCTCTGTACTTACAGCAGTGTTTTTGTGAGGTGCAGGTGGAAACTCTCTGTACTTACAGAAGTGTAAGTGTGTCCAGTTTAGCAGCAGAGAACGCTTTCACTCTTGAGTCTCCTGGGTGATTGTAGCTCAGATCCAGCTCTCTCAGGTGTGAGGGGTTTGAACGCAGAGCTGAGGCCAGAGATTCACAGCCTCTCTCTGTGACTCGACAGCCTGACAGCCTGCAGAGAGAAGAAGACCAGCTCAGGACAAACACACTTCACAGAATCTGAATTTAAAATAACAGGGTTGTGGAATTAGTAGTATATACCTTATTATTATTATTATTATAATGACAGGACCAGGATCACTTTACTTCCTTGTTTTCTATAATTAAAGGAATGTAATTAATAATTTCATTCTGAATGATTGTGAATGGTTTTAAAAGTAATAATTCAGTGCTTTATTTCATGAAATTGTTTGATTTGATGCTATTGGAAATCACACCTTACAATATCAAAGATGCTGATTAGTCTAATGTCAGATTTACTGTACAAAGTAAACAGAAAGCTTTAGTCTGAGTCATTATTAACATTACTGGGATAGTTATTGTTAGTGTTTGTTACTCACCCCAGTCTCTGCAGTTTACAGTTTGGGTCCTCCAGTCCAGCAGAGAGCACTTTCACTCCAGAATCCTGCAGCTCATTGTCTCTGAGCTCAAGATCTCTCAGCTCTGAGTGGGGAGAATGCAGGATTGCAGCCAGATCATCACAACAGCCCTCTGTGAGATTACAGCAACCCAGGCTGTGGAGCGAACATGCACACATACACTATAAATATACACCAACCCAGAGAGAACAAACACACACACACGCACACACGCACGCACACACACACGCACAATTTTAAACAGCAGTTTTAAGAAGATGTGTCCCAGATCCTAACAGCAACAGCTAAAACTGGTGCTGACAGTTGGCTGCAGACATTGACAACCATCATTGTCAGTTATGCAGCTGAGAAATTTGGCTACGTCGAGAGGGGACACAACAAAAAGGCTTACACCTAGAACTGCAGGGCCACCCAAATACATCAGCTGCAGCAGGAGCAACAGAGCCTATAGCAGCAGTACAGCAAAGAAGAATGACAGTCACTAGCCGAGCTGTGGAACATTCTGAGAAGGAAACTCATGACTCTCTGCAGAGCGGTAAGGAAAGAGCCAAGAAGTGGGCCTCATTCATCACCAACCCCTTTGGCTTCACCAAGCAACTCTGAGGTGATAAATGGAGTGGTGGCCTTGAGCGCTCAGCTTAAGAGATCAACACCTTCCTTCATAACATACTGAGCAACCCAGCAAGAGACCAGGAGCTAGACAACAACAAGGCCCTTAAACCTTAGCACCCACAATAGCGGAATTTTACATGAAGGAACCCAGCTGGAAAGATGTCCTGGAAGTAGTGAAGGCAGAAAGTTTGGCTTCTGCTCCAGGGCCCAGTGGTGTACCCTACAACATGGCACAGGCTTGAGAAGGGTATTATAAATGACTGCACCATCTCAGTCATCCTTTTCACCCTCCCCATAGATATAGTGGTCAAGTCAGCAGAGGTGGAATGCCGAGGACCTCTTACGAAAACTAGTGTGCAGCAGCCACCAATGAAAGCTTTCATGGATGACCTGACTGTCACCACAACATTTGTCCCTGGCAGCAGGTGGATCCTACAACACCTTGAGAAGCTCATCTCCTGGACAAGGATGAGTTTTAAACCAACAATGTCAAGGACCCTTGTGCTGAAAAAAGGAAAAGTAGTGGACGAATAAATTCTGCTTCACTTTGTCTACAACCACCATCCTGAAACTGACAGAGCGGCCAGAGGTTATCTGTGGAGGTTGCATGGTCTGCCCAGGAATCTGAGCAGCACTGCTCTGTATGAAAGCCGTAACATCCAGTAGCTTCCATTCAGTGGTCTCACCGAAGAATTCATGGTGTTGTGAACAAGAGAGGTCCAGAGACCCCAAAGGGGCAGGAGTTGGCATAGAGGTCTGCATAGGCAGAAAGTTGAGGGCGGAGAGAGAGCTGGAGGTGACAGAGTCACGGCTAAGACAAAAGGTTCTTGTGGGGATGGTGGCAACATGGCGAGCAGGCCTAGGCTACTTCCCAAGCAGTCAGGCAGGCAAAGTATGCGGAAAGGAGCAACAACATCAACAAGAAGTGCATACAGGTGAAGAGGAGACACAAGGTAGCAGGATGGTGGGACTCTGACAGCAAGGACCTTGTACAATATGGAGAGACTTCCACCACATCAGATTTCTGTTCCAAGCTGTCTACAACACCCTACTTAGCCCTGCTAATCTTTGCACCTGGGGCAAGAGCGAGACAGGTTCCTGCCCTGCAGAAGAGAAGTTCAAGGGACCCTCTCTTTGTTCTGGGAGAGGGTCCCTTGAACTTCTCTTCTGCAGCTGCTTCAAAGCCCTTGGAGATGGGCACTACTGGTGGCGCCACAACTAGATGGTTAAGACAGTTGCTGAATCTGTCACCACAGCCATCCACTCCAGCAACCACCACCACCCTGGTAAGAAGTACATCCCTTTTGTCAAGGCTGGAGAGAAGCCCTGTCTACAGCCACAGCCTGGCAGCCGAGAGTGGACCTGGGGAAAGAACTGAAGTTCCCAGATCATATAACTACAAAACATCTGGGGGGGGGTTTGATGCTGAAAGACCCACAACCCCCAAGGACCTCAGGAACATTACTGATGATGCATCCCAGTGCATCGGTGAGATGCATCTTTCATCTTTCAATGTCAGATTCACTGGAATCATTAACATTGTCAGATCATTAACATTACTGGGGTAGTTAGTGTTTGTGTTTGTTACTCACCCCAGTCTCTGCAGTTTACAGTGTGGGTCATCCAGACCTGTGGAGAGCACTTTCACTCCTGAATCCTGCAGAGTGTTGTCTCTGAGCTCAAGATCTCTCAGCTCTGAGCGGGGAGAATGCAGGACTGAGGCCAGATCATCACAGCAGCCCTCTGTGAGATTACAGCAACCCAGGCTGTGGAGCGAACATGCACAGATACACTATAAATATACACCAACCCAGTTTCTGGAGAGAACACACACACTGTAAACATAAAACAAACCAGCCCATGGAGAGAACACAAACACACACATGTACTGTAAATATACACCAACCCAGCCTGTGGAGAGAATGCAAACACGATAAACATACCGCAACCCAGCCTGCGTAGAGAACACACACACACACTATAATAATAATAATAATATTATTATTATTATTATTATTATTATTACTGTCCACACAAATATGTAAATTTGCCTTCAGCTTCACCAGTCTCTAACATGTTCTTGCTTATACCATATGAATCCAATTTCTTGATTAGAAAACAAGCGCTGCCATGCTTTTTTAAGCAAAAAATGTATTCTGTGTTGGCTGTAAAAGTAAAGTATGTTCAAAAAAAGTTCCTAAATATTTTAACTCATCTACTGCTTCAACAGGTTGATCATTAATCAAAACAAGAGGAAAATAATGACAGGCATTGTGGTGACTCACAATAACCAACCCCTTAGTCTTACTTTCGTTAATAAAAAGGGCACTGTATTCACACCACTTAGTAAGATTACCAATTTGGCAGAAATATGTAGACTGATTAACTGTATCCACTGTCTGCATTAGACCAACAAGAACCATGTCATCAGCATATTTGTACAATTGGTAGGTTGAATTCTTTTTTTGCATTTCATTAGTGTATAGAGAAAACAAAACAGATGAGTACACAGCCTTGAGGTGCTCCTGATTTTACATCATATTACGTTGGTTAAGGGATGAAACTGGGACTACATAATTTATGTAAAACTCAACCATTTTAAATGTTATGCATTACACAACCACTGCCTTGTTTGACCCATTGCGTTAATTACTCTGCCAAACTCAAACCCTACTATCTGAATATGGTTATTGGACAACTATAGCTAGGACAACAGCTATAACTGCAATGGTTTAGCAGACCAGAAAAAAAGACTTTTCACCAAGCTGAAAGATAAAGGATACAATATTTTTTGTTTACAAGAGACACATTATATACCTTCGGATAAAACAGTTTGCGATAAGGAATGGGGGGGACCGATTCATTTGTCCTATGGTACTGTTACAACCCAAGACCCAAGGACAGGAAACACTACGGTAGTCTAGGGGATACAGCAATTTACCTGGCCTGAGCTTCGGTTGTAACTTAAACTAATGTATGCTTTGACGTGGACGTCAGTATGTGTGAATCTAAATGTTGGGAGTGTAGCACTGAGGGAACAAGGTGCGCTTACCTCCACCTGGGCAAACACCGGGCCCGCTCCTTGTGGTGACGCTAGAGTCGGCCAGCCCTCGTTCCTTGTTCGTTCAGATTTTTATATTAAAAGGTGTCAGGTTTACGGTGTTTCGTGAGTACGGTGTTTCGTGAGTACCAAACAAAAAGATCCAAAGGGAGAATGCTGAGAAGTTCCTGGCATGCACTTCTGTCTCAGCTTCACACAGGGCTCCACCCCTGCCCTTTGACACCACTGCCCTTTTATAGGTTTTCCCAGGAGGCAAGCTCCACCCTGCCCCCCAGTGCATGAGGTGTGGTAGTGGAAGTGTGGTGGCTATGCTAAGGTGAGTCCCTATCCATAATAGTACAAAAAGCTCAAAAGGTGTTATGACACTTTTTTGAAGCAACCTGAGTGTTAAAGTAAAATCTTCTCAAACTGACCCACAGGGAAGATGGATCATCCTGACCATATTAATTGATAGAAAACCTACTAATGTTATTAAATTACATGGTCCAAATAATGACATTAACTTCTTTGAGATTATTTGTAATAATGTATCGGGTTTACAAGCTACAACTGATTACCACATCATGGTAGGTTTAAACCCTGCTATAGACCGGAAAGGAAACCACTATACAAATTATCACTCACAAGCCTTTAAAGGAATCTCAGGTATCATCCGGCCGTCTGGCTGTGGTGGTGGTACCGGTTTGCTCGTCACACACTCTTGGAAATTCTCTGTTCTTCCTCTCTCTCACCTTTCCATCTCCACTTTCAAATATCACTCTGTCTTAATCCACTATCCCATTAAGCTCTATATTGCTGTTCTCTACAGTCCTCCAGGGCCCCTTGGCAGCTTTCTCGATGAGCTTGACACGCTGCTCAGCTCCTTCCCTGAAGATGGCACCCCGCTGATCATTTTGGGAGACTTCAACATCCACCTGGAAGCCTCCCCAGTCTGCTGCCTTCCTTCCGTTACTCCACTCCTTCGATCTCTCCCTGCTGCACTCCCCTACGACCCACAAGTGCAGCAATGTTCTTGACCTCATCATCCTGAGGAACTGCTCATCCTCGGACCTCACAGTGACCCCTCTACATCAGTCAGACCACCATTTAATTTCCGTCTCCCTTCCTCTTACTCCCCATCCTGCATCCCCTCCACCCTCCCCCTGTGTTACGGTCCGCCGTAACATCCGCTCTGTTTCACCCTCTTCTCTTGCCTCCAAAGTCACTGCTTCCCTTCAACCCCTTGACTCCTTCTCCAATCTTTCCACTGACTCTGCAACTTCTACCCTGCTTTCCTCTCTCTCTTCAGCACTTAACACTCTATGTCCTTCTGTTTCCAAACTAGCACGCACATCTCCTCCCAGTCTGTGGATGTCTGAGGTCCTCCGGGCCAACAGGGCCAGACTACGGGCAGCAGACAGGAAGTGGAAGAAATCCAGGGCCCCATCTGACCTGTCTACCTACTAGTCTCTCCTAGCAGCTTTTTCCTCTTCAGTTACCTCTGCCAAAGCCAGTTACTACCAAGCCAGAATCCAGAATTCTAATTCTAACCCACGTCAACTATTTTCTCTTCTCTCCTCAGCACCCCTCTTCCCCACCACAGTCCTCCTTCTCGACATTGGCCTCCTTCAAGCGCAGACTGAAGAATCACCTCTTCAGGCTGCACCTCTCCCCTCCCCTCCCTTGCTCTTTGTAATGTGTCTATTCCTATTTGTTCTTAATCTGTGATTGTTTTTTAAACTATGCTATTAGCTCTTAATTTGTGATTGTTTTTTTTTTTTTTTAACTAGGCTGTTGAGTATGTCTGTAGTCTGTAGGGGAGTCCTGATCTATTCGATCACCTTGGCACTTGGGACTTTACCCCTCTCTAGGTTTATCTTTGCACTTTTTTTACTGTTCTTATGCACTTTGCCTTGTAAGTCGCTCTGGATAAGAGCATCTAACAAATGCCCATAATGTAATGTAATGTAATGTAATGGATGCCATGGATATCCAAATCCTTATCTCGCCTAGGGCACCAAAATGGCAAGAGCTGGCCCTGTTACCATATAATTTACCCATAAAATGGAAGAATGGATCAGTTGATCTACTCCATATTCACATTCCTGAAAATACAGATAATATCTCAGAAGTTAATTTGAATAATAAACTCATTAAAATAGACAAAATTCTGCAGCCATGGAGAGTGAAATACTTGACAATTTATGGCAATATCACCTTGATTAATTACTTAGTCGTATCTCAATTTCCATGTTTGTTTATGATATCATCTACACCAAGTGAATCATTCTTCAAACTTTATGATCAAAAATCTTCAAATTTATATGGTAAACAGGATAAAGTTAAACATATGTAAATCTACAATGAATATGGATCAGGTGGCCTAAAATTGTTAAATCTGAGGGCCTTGAACATCTCACTTAAAGACTCCTTGACTCAAAAACCTTTTTAAACCCAAAATGGTTTTCCAGGAGACTATAAGAGAATATCCATACAATGTTCAAAAAGGAACTATTACCCTTTCTACAGATAAAACACCCCCAGCTCTCACAGCTTAATGAGGATATTCTCTCTAATGTATTCCCCTTTTTGAAAGAAGTCATACAAAGCTGGCTGCAATTCCAATTCTATCCTCCAGAAAATACAGAAGAAATGTTACAACAAATCACATGGCTTAATTCTAATATCCTGATAGGTAGAAAGTTTATTTTTTGGAAAAACTTTGATACTGGTGTTATTTTTACAAATGGTATTGTAAATAAGGAAGGTAAACTAATGTCCTATGGAGAGTTTACCAATATTTATGGCAAGGTTTGACCTTTACAAAAGTTAAATCAACTGATTGCAGCCATACCACAAAAATGGAAAAGAAGAACTGGAAGAGGCAGTGGCCAGGAGCTAGCCTGCCAACCACATATGAAAAATGTTAAATGGATTGAAAAGACGAGCATAAACAGAATAACGTATCAGTTTTATCTAAAATCAAAAAATCTGATAGCAATTCCATATAATGTTGTTGATTCTTGGGAGTACATGTTAGACTTTCAGATTCTATGGAATCAGGTGTTTAATTTACTAAGTAAAAATTGATTCATCTATAAACATTTTTCAGTTTCAACTAATATTTACATTTTTGGCCACTAGAAAGGTGCTTCATATTTAGTGAATTGAAGAGTCACACTTGAGTAGATTCTGTCAAGAAGAGGTTGATTCAGTGGATCATTTATTTTGGTACTGCCCCTTTGAGGCTCTGTTCTGGACAGGGGTTCCGGGTGGCTGTCTTCATACTGTAGTCAGTTTACAGTAGATTTGCCCACCATTGGAGCACCCGGTAGCTCATCCGGTAGAGCACGCAACACATGAGGCTGAGTCCTTACCACAGTGGTCCAGGCTTGAACTCAGCCCCCATCTCTCTCCCTGGCCCTCCTGTCTCTCTCCCCACCATCACCATCAAAATAAAGCAAAAAAAAAAAGCCAAAAAAAAAAAAAATCTTAAAACCATGCTGTTGGGCAATCTAAGAAATACAACCCAAATAATAGTTAACATTAGTAGTTTTGCAGAAAATTTTTATTTTTCTGTTGAGGCTTTGAGGACAGAGAGATTCAAACTCTTTGCAAAACATCACAGCACAATTGAGGGTTACATGGCACATGAACACAGTAGGCTAATTGTATATAAGGACAGATGAAAGGCACTGAGAATGGCAGAAGGCTGGGAATAAGAATAACATAGACATGTACAGGCATGTTTGAATGCTGATACATGGTTTTTATATGGGGTATAAGTATACTGACTGTAAAAAATAAAAGGAAATGTGTAAATTATAAGCATAAAATGGAAAAGGCGTCATGAGTGGATGACATGGATAGCAGAAATATGTCAAGTAGTAAAGAAGTGAATGGCTACAGGAAATATGGTTGAGTTGTCCCTTTAAGGGGGGTTGCTAATGATGGTCTGTAAAGGGGAGGGGACTAAGGCATAATGAAAAAAGGAAATCAAAAAAGTATTGATTAAAGTATTTTAGTCCTTATTTTGTTCTTATTGTCTTCATAAGTGTTTTTTGTTTTGTTTTTATATATATATATTTCAATATATTTCTTGTTTCTATTTATTTATTTTTTTCTTCTGCCCTTTCACTTTTGCTTATGTGTATATGGGTGTAGGGGTTTGTCATAGTGTGTTGAAGGGTAGGTGGATTCAGCTGTGCTTGGTTGGCAACCTGATTGGTCTATTTACAAATACATTGTAATTTAACTAATGCAGTTAACCCCCAAAGTGGGGGAGAGGATGGTGTGGTGGCGGGATTTAATTAAAAAAAAAAAAGCTGGAAAATTTTCATAAAAACTGCTGTGAGCTGAAACCTACACAACTTAATCACTCTGCCCCTTAATCAAGTGGTGTTTGTGAATGTGTCAAAGCTGTCAAAGTACTACACACCAACCCAGCCTGTGGAGAGAACAGACATTCTATAAATATACACCAACCCAGCCTGTGGAGAGAAAACACATACACTATACACTATAATAAGATACCAACCCAGTTGGTGGAGAGAACACACACACAATACAAATACACACCAACCCAACCTGTGGAGAGGACACACAAAAACTGAGAAAGAGCTGATTGGAGCCGAAATCACCAATTCTACTGACTAAAGGTCACATGGTACACAGCACTACTCACCCCAGTGTCTGTAGTTTACAGTAGTTTGGACCCTTCAGTCCAGCACAGAGAAGCTTCACTCCTGAATCTCCCAGGCTATTGTAGCTGAGGTCCAGTGTCTGTAGTTTGCAGTTTAGATTCTTCAGTCCAGCACAGAGCAGCTTCACTTCTGAATCCCCCAGGTTATTGTTACTGAGGTCCAGCCCTCTAAGGGGTGAGTTTGATGACTGGAGAGCTGAGGCCACAATTTCACAGGACTCCTCTGTAATTTCACAGCTGCGTAGTCTAAAAAGAGAGTTCATACATTGCATTGTTAATATGTAACACTTAATATTTTAAATGTAGTATTGATAGTGCTCACTGATGAAGAGTGATATTGAGGATTGTAAGATCTACAATGCTCTGATGAAGATGTCTGTGCTACACTCTCCAACTGCAGCACTTTACACCTGAGAATAAGATGTCCTGCTCAAGTCTGACAGTTCTACAGCTGTGGTTCTTACCCAAATAGCCCCTTTTCCTCTGTTCATTTCAGTCATAATTGGGGCTAATGGCCCAGCTACCTTTTCCACAGTCTTTTTCAGGCTAACTCTGGGCTCAGGCTTTAAGCCTCACTCATGGCTCTACTAACGCCCCTGATCCATGTCTGGACAGCAGTACTGCTGCACTTCAGGCCTGAGAATCAGACATCCTGCTCATCTAAAGTCTTAACAGTTCTGCAGCTGTGGTTAAAGAACCAAGCACCAAAACATACACTGTCTGATACTTTCCAACTAGTCTCTGGAAAAAAACCAACAAGTCACCATTATTTTTGGCTACTACGTTCTGCTTTCCCTGTTTTCAGACATCAGTCCGTTTCAGAGCTTATTTACAATCATGTCTGCATGTCAGAACATTCAAAGGTGCTTCTGTTCCATGTTTTACTGCATGCTGCACATTATGTGGTTTGGGGTCTACCACACAAGAAAAAGTTGGCTTATTGTCTGTTCTACACTCACCCAAATCAAAGGTAACTTTGGGGTGTGGCACAGAAGCCATAAACCCTCCTTGAGCTCTACTCATATCAGCAAAATTCACTCATGCCTTTTAACTGATTTAATGTCCTTCTCATGAGCAGATGCTAATGTTGTACTGTGATGCTGAAAATCCTAAACTGGGTTATGAAAACACATCACTGAGCAGCTGATCTGTGTTCACTTTGCTGCCTTTAACTGGCCCTGGCATGCTCCTGTACTGGCATCACAGTCCAGCATTTACCAGGTTCTGGGTCAATGTGCTCAGCATCCAAAAGTATCACAGTTTCCTTATCCTCATAATATGCTGGATGGAAAGTGCTCATCAATTCTTTGGAGTTGAGTAATTTTCCCAGTAAAAGAAAACCTTTGATACCTCAGTATTGTTTGTATAAATACTCACACTCATGAGTATGAATGACCACTCAATGAAAAAAGTACAGCTTGCACAAATCCATTTCTGTGGCATGGTACCACTGAATTACCCAATTCACAAATCTACCCCTATGTTGTATGCCAGAATATTCAGTGTAACCCTACATAATCAAACTTCTATGATTAAAATTAGAAGAAGTAACTATTGTGGTTGCGCATCTGTGAATGAAATTAATTTCTTGAAGAATAATAGCATCTTTGGTGTGATCAAAATAATAAATTTCTAGAACAAAAATTCTCAGTTTTACAAGAAAACCAACACAGGTGTACCATTAACCAATAGCATAAAACCGGAAATGAAATTTTAAAAAAAATGCTGGATCCATTGGGTTCCTTATTCCAAATAGTTTTGTTGTATCTATGGGGGAATTCTGAGTTCAGAGCGCTCAGCGTTTTTAAGATGAAAATATTTATTCATATTCTGACCTGTTTTATGCAGCCACACCCTGCCTGTGCAGGGCAGAAAAGTAGGAGGACCCATATAGGATCCTGAATAATGCTAATTCAGCCAGTCAAATTACACACCCCCATGAAAAGTTGATGGCCCAGTAATGTTTTTCTCTAAGTTACGTTACCTAGTACTAAGAGTCTGCTACGTAGCAGAGAAAACTTCAATTATGAAAGTTGATTTGACAACCAGGTGACATAGGCAGGCACAAACTCTATCTTGTAATTCACAAACTTGGACAGTTTCTGCTAAAATTAAGTGGCTTCAACATTATCAGATACAGCATTTACATTCGAAAAAATCATGCAGCACAGTCTACATGTAAGAGCCGAGTAGTTCAGTTAAACGTAGTTATTTGTTTTTTTTTTAATATATTTATATCAATTGGATTTCATTGTTATCATTGTTTCATTGATCTGATTATAGTTATAAATGACTTGTCAAGGCCAGACACTAGTTGTACTTCTAATGGGCAATACAATTCAAATTTCAATATGCAATTTTTTGAATTTTTTAGCAACAGCACCAATGAACATGACATATAATGAATTGTAATGCTGGATATCTAATGTAAGGTGAACACAGTACCGGCTTCTCATATTTAGCTGATATCAGCCTCTCAGTCCATTCAGTCAATATACCCAATAAACAAACAGTTAGTCGTGCTGAAAGATTATATTCATTCATTTCATTCGAACCAGCATGACCTATTTCGTGTAAGCCGAGACCACCAGGGTAATTTTGCTTGGCGAATCAGAGCGTGGCAGTGGGGAATGTGGATGAGGTAAAACACAAATGTCAGCAAAACACTCCTGACCGTCTTTAAAATTGGCCAAGACGGAAAGAGCACGGTTAGGTTCTCATGTGAAATAAACTGCCTATCTTGTAATTTGATAAATACACGGTAAACTGCATGTTTATCATACTGAACACCTGCTGTTGGTGGCCGTAGTTTCAACTGTAGTACAGGGAAGCGATGTATAGTTTTGTGTCACCTTCCTTGATTAAATTGAGTGTCACCTCAGCTTCTTACTTAAGGTCAGCAAAATGTTTCATTAGATTTTAGGTGAATGAAGTAAATAAAAT
>JAFBMS010002512.1:0-27987 GCA_019788955.1 Albula glossodonta
AGGTGTTGAAAGCAGGTTCAATAGGGATATCAGATGAGCAGATCAAAATGACAATGGCCCTAGGGTTAACTTTTCACAAAGTGTTATTTAGTTTAACAGTGGAAGATCAGAAGATTTTAGGTAACAGCCTCCATGTTGGCTCTGAGTGGCTGTCTAGTGGTGATACGGAGGATAGAAGAAGCAGGACAGCTAGGTTACCCAGAAAATCTCTCAGTTGTACTGTCTATTATCATAAACATGTTAATAAATGATGACTGTTACCCTAAACATGATAATAAATGAAGCTGTTAATATTTACTACTGTAAATACTTGTTACATAAATATACCTACATATTACTGAAAAAAATGTATCCTTTCCCAACCTAAGCTGTGATTCTGCTATAACAATGCCATGAGAACTGCAGTGTGTACACAGAAAATGAATGTTGCTACACCCCCCCCCCCCCCCCCCTGCAGCTCTTCTGTCAGAGAGAATGAAAGAGAGAGAGAGTGTAATGGCATTCAAGATAATATCCAATTGCAAAATAATAGGGTCTCATTCCTCATGGGTTTTTTAATGCTAAATGACTTAAAATGTGAACCTGAGATTTTGTGACACTTGTTCTTACATAAGATATCACAGTGCATGAGTCATGACAGAAGTAAGTGTATACGGAGTGTCATAACAACTGTCAAACTTTCTTATGACCATTGATGACTGCTTTTGACATGTTATGACACATGTTGTGAATCATTATGAAATGCTTATGACATGATCACAAAGGTGTTATGAGCAAAGCATTACATAAAGTGTTACAATTGGATCTGTAATGACCACTGTGAGTTAGAATATCATTTATTTGGTCCACGTAAAGAATGGCACTTTTTACAGAATGATGTCCTTATTGCTGTGCAGGGAATTAAGGAAGATGGGATTAAGGAGGAGTCTCCTTACTGACCTGATGAATTCGTTACCGTAAATTTTGTTATGCCAGGAAGTGCCCCATTCATGATTAACCATGTTCTTTGCTTCTACAGTTTGACATCAGAACACTATAAGGTGGTATAGCTTCAGGACTGGAATTAACAAGATTACATGTTGTTATTCATTGCAGCCAATTTGTAAATTGACCTGAGTCTGTATTTGATATTATAGCTACTTAAACATTCACTTCAAACACTTCAGGTTCAGACAATAATATTTTTCAAAAAAGAAAACTGTACCTTGAATCCTAAGTCAATGTTAACGTTTAATATTAACTAGGTCATCTACAAACATTATTCTATGAAACAGACCTGAATGGCCTTCACTAAGCTGGTCTGCTAGTCCCTTTTTATAGATCAAGTACATAAAAATAAATAAATAAAACTCAAGTGGGTAATTTATGGTGAATAGAGGTATATATATGAACACAAATAATCAAACCAATGATGCTTACAATTCAGTACAATGAATGTAATGCATAAAGTATGTTTTGTGATGAAACGTTTATGAAGGAATCAATACACATTGTTACTGAATGGACTAAACTCAATAAAAGATATTCTTGTTCGCTGTTGAGCCAACAGATGCCGTGAATAGAGTCTTGAAGCCAGAAATCCGGACATGAAAAACACATCAAAACATATGTAAACTTAAATAAGTTCTGTGTGTATAGTAATTCAAAGCCAAACATAAACTTCAGTCAGATAGTCACATGACATAAATTGCAAGGACATTAGATTTATGTGCTCTGCAATTGGTCATTCAAGTTCACTAATATTCAAGACAGATGTGTCACCTTTACTGAAATGTTTTTATCTGTGGCCTCAGGTACTCAACAGGTAATGTGCTGAAGCAACCTGATGTATGATGTGTATGTGCACTTCTCTGTATATGATAATCTGTGGCACACATTGGCCTCTGTCTGAAGGAAATGAGCTTTGCTGTTTGCATTGATGAATTGTCGGCCTATGACATCTATATGTACTCTTGAAAAGCCTCTAGTTTTCCATGTAAGCAATTATGGGGGATTGCATGTTCTGAACCCTGGCAATCAAAGGGAAGAGACGGCACATGAGTCATAAAAAAAATCCTCTTCAAATAAGTGAGTGTACACAGTTGGGAAAGCACTTTGTCTTCTGAAGGATATGAAGCGCACACATAGTGATTAAAGTGCTTTTGCCCTCATTTTTTCCCACATCTGCCCTCTTTTTACTGTCATTTATTTGTCTCATCTCTTTAGAGCATTCTAATACCAGTGAGAACATTTTAAACTTTTTTCAAAATGCATTCTGTTCAATTAATCATTGAGGATCTCATAATAAAACACATTATGCTAATTATACTGGTTTAGATAAGGTAAATGAATTGTTGATAAGCATGTACAGTAGAGCAATCTAATCTGGAACTCTTTCATCCGGGAATACTGGTAATGTATTTAGATAAAAAGGCCGAAGTACCATTCTAAATATATGGACTTAATTCTCCAGCAGTAAGCCACAGGTAGTTCACCTGATGTGTGGGAAGAAACAAGGATAGATTATCACGTGAAGTGAGGTGTCACATTTCTATGATTCCCATCTCTCAGTGTTAACATGAGAGGGTTGCTTGTGGCAGTCGGGGATTGTGGAAAAATTGTAAAAACATAAATTAAAAAGTAGTAACTTTAAAGTAGTAAAATGAGTTTATATTTTAAAATAATTTTGAAACTATTTTAAAATAAAGTGACCCAAGCTTCCGCAGGTCTGGAATTTCTACCATATATTTCAACTGGGCTTTCAAATTGACAGCAATTTCTGTCAGAGACCTTCATGTGGAGAGATGGATTTGTAAACAAATTTAGCAAGAAATTCATTCAGTGCAGGATGTTGCTTTGTCTCTGTCTCTGTTCATTTTATCAATAACAATATATTTATGTCTATTCGCTTTGCCTCAGAAAAAAAATTGATTGCTGAAATTGCTGTACACTGTTGACCTATCCAACTGTTTGTGACGTATAGTATAGCACTGGCTGCTCGGGTGTTGCAAGTTTTTGTAGTGGTGACCATGCTGGCCAAAACAATCTGAAGTCAACAGGCTGGAATTTGCAGGCCAAATGTGACGTGTGTTAAACTGCTGAACAGAGTGAGTCATGAAACAATTCAAACCACTTTGGGACTGATCTTGAAAGCGTCCCACAGTGCGAGTGCCAGATAACGTCAATACATGCAACGAGAAGCATCTTTTTATAAATGAGACATTGCCTGTTCCGGTGCATTCTGGTTTTATCGTTTTCACGAACCAAACAATTATGTCTGCAATAGTCAAAAACATGAACAGGTTTGGTAGAAGCAGAGATAATATGTAGCAGTAATTATAATTATCATCATTCATTGTACCAGCTTTATTGATAGTGGAGATACAAATACTAGTCTCAATTTTAATAGTGAGTGAGATGCAGTTTTTAACCTTAGTCTTTGATACTGGTTAAGCTAACTAACCTGTATTCATTTTTCAATGTGTATGTAGTATATGAACTAGGCACATGAGTTACTCAATTTTACAGAGTTCGTTCTGCAAACAAAAATAACAAAAAAATGGGTAAACCCTTAATGATCTGAAATTAATTAATGACTGTTCATTAAGGTACAAAAATCATTCATCAACACAAAGAAATATCATGCGTGAAAATGAAACAAGATTCAGTTTTGTGATCAAGATACTACTGTGTAGTTAAGCCCCCAGGGTGGGCTTAAGAGTGTGCTAAACCTCTAAACTCCATACTTGCCATACTTATAACCTACTTCAACAACAGTATGGCCTGCTTCAGGAATCAGTGGGCACCCTCATTAGTGGCAACAACTCAGCCCATCTCTTGTTTCGCCCCTATAATGTAAGGATCAGGATATTCTTTGCTGAATTTCTTCTAAAACATCTACCACAGTTTGCAGAAATTCTTGGTTCCTAATGCCTGACATTTGATCCATCCTCTCTTGCAGCCAGGCTGCTCTGTACAAAAGAAAGTTATCAAAAATATTGTTTTCTTGTACTTGTAAGATGCAAAGGGTTTTTATAGTTTGCAATGGAATTCAAGCTCATTATATATGCTATACCAGGAGTGTCACTTTCTACTAATGAAAACTCTGTGAATGTGCTTCTCATGTGCAATTGCCTCCTGATGCAGTGAGATTATCTCCACTCCCTGAGTGAGTGGGTCATGCCCCAGATCACCACCCGATACATGAAAATTACCACTGCATTTCATAGCAAGTGTCAAAATGTCATATCAAAAGCAAATGACCAGCCAGAATTATATTTCGTTGAGTGCAAATGCTACATTTTTCATCAACTAGGCTAACTTATAATTTTGTGTGTCACTAAATTAACCAAACATACTTATTTTGTATTTCCACATACCTTGCTTTGCTTTGTTGTCTGTTTTTCATTTTGGCACAGAGCTTCCTTCATAGTGGTCACACATACTATATACAATGTTTATGTGATGTAAATGCAATCTAAGTAACTGAATTTCAATTAATTACCTATGTAAGCAAGTAAAATGTTTCCACATATTAACTCAAATTCACCATCTTGTTCTTCCTCACCCTTTTTGATATTTTTGCAATTTTCACTCTCTGATGACTAAATAAGAAATCAGTCCTACTGTAACTTGATATAATGAGGGCTCAACTCAAAATTGCAATGATAAGACCAAAACAACTCATTGGATGCACATATAATGAAAAGAAAATTAATAATTTGTGACTTACTGCATTTATATTTCATATTGAGTGTCATTGCATCACATGCTGATGAAGCCATAGCCAAAACACTTTTATTTATGACTTCTGCTGTCTTCTTTCATATTTTAATAAATTGACTGCAATTATGGCATGACAGCAGGTTCAAATCATTAGTTCCTTGCTTGCTAGCTGGATAGTTAGTGATAGATAGGGGTGTTTTGCTTTAGCTTTATATGGCAAATAAAAAAAGTTATAGAATGATTGCATTTCTAGACATAGATGTTCAGGATAACGTTGTCTGTGTTTGCGGTTGTCAGCTCATTGAGATTCTCCAGAGCAAGAATCCTCAATTTCAGTGACCAATTTGCTTGCATCCCCTGCAGAACTGATAGAGTTCGAAGTTCCATTTAAGGTTATAGAGGGGCAATTACAAATATGTGTACAGGCAAAGCCAGGATTTTTGAAAGGATATTGAGAGAGGCTACCTCTGTGTGATGCCAGAGCTGACAAACAGCTTCCTTTGTGCCACTGACTTTCTGTTCATCCTGACCCAATTAGCACTGATCGATCAAATGAATGTAAGGTCTCAGCACACACAACACTGATAGCTGTTTGAAGTAGTTGTTTTTCTCTTCAATGGACAAAACCTAAACCAGCAGGACTTTGCAAGGGAGAAGCTCAGGAAGAATAAGCTTACCTTCCAGTTGTGTTCAGTGTGATGGCAATCCCTTTCTGCTCATGAAATCAGACACTGCATTAAAATCTGTGAAAATGTCAAGATTTCTTCATATTCTCTCAGATCCTAAGGTGTTGAAAAGCACACATTGTAACTGTTATGTGGCTACATCCCAAGCTTTTGTCTGCTTTACCTGCAGTTGTATGTGGCAGCTGGGAGGTGTGGCATCTTAATTGGCAACTCGCAACACCTGAGTGAAATTGGCGGCTCTGATCTCTCCTCGGGGGGGGGCTCTCTCTCACTCTGTATTTGGTCCTTACAGCTGTGGTGGTTCCTGTTACTGAGCAATCATGTGCCGATTGAGTTCAGTGCAACATTTGCAAGCAATAAAATAAATATTGCTTGGTCTTGCATTTACGGTTCCTGTTTCTCATGTTGCGTCTAGCCGGTGGTTACAATGTAACAATAACATATTTAATGATGTGGTAGTGTAGAAGTAGTGCACTCTGCTTGCTTGGTGATTAGAAAATAAATACAAATCATAATTTAATCTACAGGAAGCTATAATGTGGCTAAAGAAAATACATAGGCAAAGACCAGAAAATCACCTGAATCTTGAAGTCCAGAAAATCACCTGAATTACATAATTTCATATTTGTATAAATGTTGTATTGTCTGCCTTTAGAAGCTAAGCGCAACCAGCTCTTCCATCATAACAGTCCTTTTAGTTCTAGTATGAATATTTTTATGAAATTGCTATGTGACATATTGGTGATTATAATTGTAATATTTCACAGAGGAACACTCAGGTTTCAACACCTGGACATGTTTGGGATTTGTAATAATAGAAATGCATATATGGTAAACAGAGGTGCAAGGAACATATTTATTACATTTGACACACAAAATAAGACATGGCAGAAACAGAATTGCATCAATATCTTAATACAATTTTATAAAGATCCATAATCGTTAAAATATTCTTTTATCTTCTCCTTCCTTTAAGAGATACTGTAATTGTCCAAACAATACACAGTGGAATCTTCACACAACATATGTCACATGACTTTGAGTGACACAAATGCCTTTTACTTGTGCTTTATACAGAAACACGTAATAGCCTCAGCCCTTTGAAATGATGTGTAACTAAAGGCATTTAAATGTCTGATTGTCTATGATTCTTTCTGGAAAGAAAACTGCATCCATGATCACTTCCTGTCAAGAATATGCAAAACACAGGAAAAATGACTCATGGTGGTATTTGGCTCTCTGAATGGCCATTGTTCAGAGGAATTTCAAAGCAATGAAGAATCTCTGTCCATTGTATGTAAGGTCAAAGTTCAATTCCTCATGCAGTTGGCTGCTAAGGTGCCAAGAAACATCAATGCCACGGTCTTAATTATAATTAGATTTTGTGGGTACTAACATAGAGAATAGCGTGTGTGTATGTGTCTGTCTACAGTCACATTTGTGCACTGTGCGTGTGCATGTATATATGTACATGAGAGGATTTGTGTGTGTTATTTTTATACCCTGTGTGTGCATGTGTGTGTGAGAGTGTGTGAATGTGTGTTTTTGTTTATGTGTGTGTGTGTGTGTGTGTGTGTGTGTGTGAATGTGTATGTATGGTATTTGTGTACTCTGGGTACGTCTGTGTGTGTGCGTGCACAGTGAAAGGCTCTCTGAGCCATGGTGACTCTACAGCGTCTCCTCGTTGTCTTCCCCCATGCTGCAGCTGACGATAGGCGGAGTCTCTTTGAGCGAGATGTCATCCAGCTGCTTGGTGCTGTCGTCCTGCTCCTCGGGGATGGAATGCGGAAGGCTGTCAGCCTCTGAGTTGCTGAGGACGTAGCCGGGCAGGGTGGTGTGGGTGCTGACTGTGCGGCCGCCGCCGCTGCTGCGGTAGACCCGGCTAGAGAACAGGGTAGTGGTGCGTGACGCCCCGGCCAGCTGTGATTGGCTGCTGGTGCTGTTGTTGAGGTTGGTGAGCACCGAGCCATAGCGGTAGCTCCCACACACCGCTGGACCCTTCCAGTCAAATGCCAGGTTCCAACGCGTCCACGTCTTCTTGATCTCTGTCTGAACCTGCATGGAGAGGGTGATGGTGTGAATGGGGGTTGGTGCCACTGCAGTGCAGTGTAACTATTTGCTGGAAATAAAAAAAAAGATTACAAGGTTTTTCCATCAGACGTCTGTCTGAAAGGAAATAAACACAACTTTGGATGACGTGGTTTTTAGTCATTGGGACATTTCAAAAAATCATGACAAAAGCTGCTGAAAGTGTATCTTTATCCATGCACATTGGATTGTACATTGACTCCCGTTTATTATTTGGCATTTTGTCATAATTTGTGCCAGCTCATGTCTTTTGGTAAACAGCTTCACAGATAAACAGACATTATGGTATCCAGTGGTTTCCTAGCAACATCTGCCACTGACATGCTGGCTGAAATGAAATGAGCAAAACAGATACAACAACTGAGATGTAACATTTTCTTTTCAAACCAGGATATTTATGGTAGCTATACCATTGGTTTTCTGGCTCAGCAATGAATTGGGATTGATCAGAAACTGGATGGCAAATGTAAAAGAAATGTGATATAACACATTATATAAAAATAGCTGACAGTTTGCGCTTTTTTGTCTTTGATTTTATCAGTCATAATTAGTCAGATGGCTCTGAAAGTGTTTGTTATTTGTGATTGATTTACAAGGGAAGGCCAGGAGCTGCAGAGCAAGTTACCATCAAGCAGAGTGCTCATTTCCTCTGCTAGCCAGGTAGTAAGTTATGGATGATAGCAACAGCAAATTTTCAGCCTCCAGACAACAGTCTCTCAACTGCTGCAAATGAAGCAATTCCAGTTTGTCAGAGAGAAAATTGAAAGCCAGACAGCCTCAACAAACTTAAGCCAGTTATCTGTAACATTCCTCCGGTCCCTCTTCTGGGAGTGCTGCCACTTCATTACCAAGATTATTACTGCACTTTATTACCAAATTTATTCCCTATTACCAAACTGAAGAAGTCAGTAGTCACTTCATTTCATCATGCTCATACATTGTTTTTCTGCTTCAACTGCATAATTATGTGAAAGTGTATACATACATCACGCACAGTATCCTCACTGTAAATAGGATGTGTATTGCTTGTTAAAACTCTGACTGTCCAGAGATGGTCAGTAGTTCAGTTACTTTTATTTGAAATATGTATTTACATTTTTTAACTTTCTGGAGGAAAGATAAACAGATAGCCTTATGTGTCTTTTTGAATTTAGGTGAAGAACTCTTTTCCAATTTACTTCACTTGGAAACATTTCAAGTGACTTTTTCACCCATGAATAGCAAATCCATATGTATGATGATGGTTTGAAGACAAAAAGGAGAAAATTCAGGAGGAATCCCAATTTTTTAATCTCTGGAGGTAAGGCAATAGTCTTGTGTCTTTCCTTGATCTTCGGTGAAATACTCTTTTGAAATTTACTTGACTTGGAATCATTTCTGATGACTTTTTGCCCCTTGGATAGGAAGTGAACATGTTCAACTATTGCTTTAAGAAAAAAGATGAAATTTTTGGTGGCATCCCATTTTTTCACTTCCCAGAGTAACGGCTATAGTCTTTTTTGATTTTCAATGGAAACCATTTCTCAAATTTACTTGGAAACACTTCTAGTGACTTTTTGTACAGTAAAAAGTAACTCCACATGTTTTACCATTGTTTCAGGATAAAAAGCAGGAAGTTTTGGTGGCATCCCGTTTTCTCACTCTCTGGAAGTAAGGCTACAGTCCTTTTCTGGATTTTCGGTGAAATACACGTTTCCAATTCACATGACCTGGATACATTTCTGATGACTTTCAGCCCGTGAGATAGTAAGAGCACATGGTTTACTGCTGTTTTAAGAGAAAAAGTAGAAAATTTTGGTGGCATCCCATTTTTTCACTATCTGGAGGTAAGGCTATAGTCTTTTGTCTGTTTCGAAATTTTCGGTGAAATACGCTTTTCCAAATTACATGATAAAGAACCATTCCTTGCAACTCAATACCCCTTCGATAGGAAGTGCACATGGTTTACTACTGTTTTAAGAGAAAAAGTAGAAAATTTTGGTGGCATCCCATTTTTTCACTGTCTGGAGGTAAGGCTATAGTCTTTTGTCTTTTTCTCATTGTTGGTTAAATACGCTTTTCCAATTTACATGACTTAGAACCATTCCTTGCAACTCAATACCCCTTAGATAGGAAGTGCACATGGTTTACGACTGCTTTAAGAGAAAAAGTAGAAAATTTTGGTGGCATCCCATTTTTTCACTGTCTGGAGGTAAGGCTATAGTCTGTTCTCTTTTTCTGATTTTCGGTTAAGTACGCTTTTTCCAATTTACATGACTTAGAACAGTTCCTTGCAACTCAATACCCCTTAGATAGGAAGTGCACATGGTTTACTACTGTTTCAAGAGAAAAAGTAGAAAATTTTGGTGGCATCCCATTTTTTCACTGTCTGGAGGTAAGGCTATATTCTTTTGTCTTTTTCTCATTTTTGGTTAAATACGCTTTTCCAAGTTACATGACTTAGAACAGTTCCTTGCAAGTCAATACCCCTTAGATAGGAAGTGCACATGGTTTACTACTGTTTTACGAGATAAAGTAGAAAATTTTGGTGGCATCCCATTTTTTCACTGTCTGGAAGTAAGGCTATAGTCTTTTGTCTTTTTCTGATTTTCGGTTAAATACGCTTTTTCCAATTTACATGACTTAGAACCATTCCTTGCAACTCAATACCCCTTAGATAGGAAGTGCACATGGTTTACTACTGTTTCAAGAGAAAAAGTAGAAAATTTTGGTGGCATCCCATTTTTTCACTGTCTGGAGGTAAGGCTATAGTCTTTTGTCTTTTTCTCATTTTTGGTTAAATACGCTTTTCCAATTTACATGACTTAGAACAGTTCCTTGCAACTCAATACCCCTTAGATAGGAAGTGCACATGGTTTACTACTGTTTTAAGAGAAAAAGTAGAAAATTTTGGTGGCATCCCATTTTTTCACTGTCTGGAGGTAAGGCTATAGTCTGTTCTCTTTTTCTGATTTTCGGTTAAGTACGCTTTTTCCAATTTACATGACTTAGAACCATTCCTTGCAACTCAATACCCCTTAGATAGGAAGTGCACATGGTTTCCTACTGTTTTAAGAGAAAAAGTAGAACATTTTGGTGGCATCCCATTTTTTCACTGTCTAGAGGTAAGGCTATAGTCTTTTGTCTTTTTCTGATTTTCGGTTAAATACGCTTTTTCCAATTTACATGACTTAGAACAGTTCCTTGCAACTCAATACCCCTTAGATAGGAAGTGCACATGGTCTACTACTGTTTTAAGAGAAAAAGTAGAAAATTTTGGTGGCATCCCGTTTTTTCACTGTCTGGAGATAAGGCTATAGTCTGTTCTCTTTTTCTGATTTTCGGTTAAATACGCTTTTCCAATTTACATGACTTAGAACCATTCCTTGCAACTCAATACCCCTTAGATAGGAAGTGCACATGGTTTACTACTGTTTGAAGAGAAAAAGTAGAAAATTTTGGTGAAATCCCATTTTTTCACTGTCTGGAGGTAAGGCTATAGTCTTTTCTCTTTTTCTGATTTTCGGTTAAATACGCTTTTCAAATTTACATGACTTAGAACCATTCCTTGCAACTCAATACCCCTTAGATAGGAAGTGCACATGGTTTACTACTGTTTTAAGAGAAAAAGTAGAAAATTTTGGTGGCATCCAATTTTTTCACTGTCTGGAGGTAAGGCTATAGTCTTTTGTCTTTTTCTGATTTTCGGTTAAATACGCTTTTCCAATTTACATGACTTAGAACCATTCTTTGCAACTCAATACCCCTTAGATAGGAAGTGCACATGGTTTACTACTGTTTTAAGAGAAAAAGTAGAAAATTTTGGTGGCATCCCATTTTTTCACTGTCTGGAGGTAAGGCTATAGTCTTTTGTCTTTTTCTCATTTTTGGTTAAATACGCTTTTCCAATTTACATGACTTAGAACAGTTCCTTGCAACTCAATACCCCTTAGATAGGAAGTGCACATGGATTACTACTGTTTTAAGAGAAAAAGTAGAAAATTTTGGTGGCATCCCATTTTTTCACTGTCTGGAGGTAAGGGTATAGTCTTTTGTGTTTTTCTCATTTTTGGTTAAATACGCTTTTCCAATTTACATGACTTAGAACAGTTCCTTGCAACTCAATACCCCTTAGATAGGAAGTGCACATGGTTTACTACTGTTTTAAGAGAAAAAGTAGAAAATTTTGGTGGCATCCCATTTTTTCACTGTCTGGAGGTAAGGCTATAGTCTGTTCTCTTTTTCTGATTTTCGGTTAAATACGCTTTTCCAATTTACATGACTTAGAACAGTTCCTTGCAACTCAATACCCCTTAGATAGGAAGTGCACATGGTTTACTACTGTTTGAAGAGAAAAAGTAGAAAATTTTGGTGGCATCCAATTTTTTGACTGTCTGGAGGTAAGGCTATAGTCTTTTGTCTTTTTCTGATTTTCGGTTAAACACGCTTTTTCCAATTTACATGACTTAGAACCATTCCTTGCAACTCAATACCCCTTAGATAGGAAGTGCACATGGTTTACTACTGTTTTAAGAGAAAAAGTAGAAAATTTTGGTGGCATCCCATTTTTTCACTGTCTGGAGGTAAGGCTATAGTCTGTTCTCTTTTTCTGATTTTCGGTTAAATACGCTTTTTCCAATTTACATGACTTAGAACCATTCCTTGCAACTCAATACCCCTTAGATAGGAAGTGCACATGGTTTACTACTGTTTTAAGAGAAAAAGTAGAAAATTTTGGTGGCATCCCATTTTTTCACTGTCTGGAGGTAAGGCTATAGTCTGTTCTCTTTTTCTGATTTTCGGTTAAATACGCTTTTTCCAATTTACATGACTTAGAACCATTCCTTGCAACTCAATACCCCATAGATAGGAAGTGCACATGGTTTACTACTGTTTTAAGAGAAAAAGTAGAAAATTTTGGTGGCATCCCATTTTTTCACTGTCTGGAGGTAAGGCTATAGTCTGTTCTCTTTTTCTGATTTTCGGTTAAGTACGCTTTTTCCAATTTACATGACTTAGAACAGTTCCTTGCAACTCAATACCCCTTAGATAGGAAGTGCACATGGTTTACTACTGTTTTAAGAGAAAAAGTAGAAAATTTTGGTGGCATCCCATTTTTTCACTGTCTGGAGGTAAGGCTATAGTCTGTTCTCTTTTTCTGATTTTCGGTTAAATACGCTTTTCCAATTTACATGACTTAGAACCATTCCTTGCAACTCAATACCCCTTAGATAGGAAGTGCACATGGTTTACTACTGTTTTAAGAGAAAAAGTAGAAAATTTTGGTGGCATCCCATTTTTTCACTGTCTGGAGGTAAGGCTATAGTCTTTTGTCTTTTTCTGATTTTCGGTTAAATACGCTTTTTCCAATTTACATGACTTAGAACCATTCCTTGCAACTCAATACCCCTTAGATAGGAAGTGCACATGGTTTACTACTGTTTTAAGAGAAAAAGTAGAAAATTTTGGTGGCATCCCATTTTTTCACTGTCTGGAGGTAAGGCTATAGTCTTTTGTCTTTTTCTCATTTTTGGTTAAATACGCTTTTCCAATTTACATGACTTAGAACCATTCCTTGCAACTCAATACCCCTTAGATAGGAAGTGCACATGGTTTACTACTGTTTGAAGAGAAAAAGTAGAAAATTTTGGTGGCATCCCATTTTTTCACTTTCTGGAGGTAAGGCTATAGTCTTTTGTCTTTTTCTGATTTTCGGTTAAACACGCTTTTTCCAATTTACATGACTTAGAACCATTCCTTGCAACTCAATACCCCTTAGATAGGAAGTGCACATGGTTTACTACTGTTTTAAGAGAAAAAGTAGAAAATTTTGGTGGCATCCCATTTTTTCACTGTCTGGAGGTAAGGCTATAGTCTTTTGTCTTTTTCTGATTTTCGGTTAAATACGCTTTTTCCAATTTACATGACTTAGAACCATTCCTTGCAACTCAATACCCCTTAGATAGGAAGTGCACATGGTTTACTACTGTTTTAAGAGAAAAAGTAGAAAATTTTGGTGGCATCCCATTTTTTCACTTTCTGGAGGTAAGGCTATAGTCTTTTGTCTTTTTCTGATTTTCGGTTAAACACGCTTTTTCCAATTTACATGACTTAGAACCATTCCTTGCAACTCAATACCCCTTAGATAGGAAGTGCACATGGTTTACTACTGTTTTAAGAGAAAAAGTAGAAAATTTTGGTGGCATCCCATTTTTTCACTGTCTGGAGGTAAGGCTATAGTCTGTTCTCTTTTTCTGATTTTCGGTTAAATGCGCTTTTCCAATTTACATGACTTAGAACCATTCCTTGCAACTCAATACCCCTTAGATAGGAAGTGCACATGGTTTACTACTGTTTTAAGAGAAAAAGTAGAAAATTTTGGTGGCATCCCATTTTTTCACTGTCTGGAGGTAAGGCTATAGTCTGTTCTCTTTTTCTGATTTTCGGTTAAATACGCTTTTTCCAATTTACATGACTTAGAACCATTCCTTGCAACTCAATACCCCTTAGATAGGAAGTGCACATGGTTTACTACTGTTTTAAGAGAAAAAGTAGAAAATTTTGGTGGCATCCCATTTTTTCACTGTCTGGAGGTAAGGCTATAGTCTGTTCTCTTTTTCTGATTTTCGGTTAAATACGCTTTTCCAATTCACATGACTTAGAACCATTCCTTGCAACTCAATACCCCTTAGATAGGAAGTGCACATGGTTTACTACTGTTTTAAGAGAAAAAGTAGAAAATTTTGGTGGCATCCCATTTTTTCACTGTCTGGAGGTAAGGCTATAGTCTTTTCTCTTTTTCTGATTTTCGGTTAAATACGCTTTTCAAATTTACATGACTTAGAAACATTCCTTGCAACTCAATACCCCTTAGATAGGAAGTGCACATGGTTTACTACTGTTTTAAGAGAAAAAGTAGAAAATTTTGGTGGCATCCAATTTTTTCACTGTCTGGAGGTAAGGCTATAGTCTTTTCTCTTTTTCTGATTTTCGGTTAAATACGCTTTTCAAATTTACATGACTTAGAACCATTCCTTGCAACTCAATACCCCTTAGATAGGAAGTGCACATGGTTTACTACTGTTTTAAGAGAAAAAGTAGAAAATTTTGGTGGCATCCAATTTTTTCACTGTCTGGAGGTAAGGCTATAGTCTTTTGTCTTTTTCTGATTTTCGGTTAAATACGCTTTTCCAATTTACATGACTTAGAACCATTCCTTGCAACTCAATACCCCTTAGATAGGAAGTGCACATGGTTTACTACTGTTTGAAGAGAAAAAGTAGAAAATTTTGGTGGCATCCCATTTTTTCACTGTCTGGAGGTAAGGCTATAGTCTTTTGTCTTTTTCTGATTTTCGGTTAAACACGCTTTTCAAATTTACATGACTTAGAACCATTCCTTGCAACTCAATACCCCTTAGATAGGAAGTGCACATGGTTTACTACTGTTTTAAGAGAAAAAGTAGAAAATTTTGGTGGCATCCAATTTTTTCACTGTCTGGAGGTAAGGCTATAGTCTTTTGTCTTTTTCTGATTTTCGGTTAAATACGCTTTTCCAATTTACATGACTTAGAACCATTCCTTGCAACTCAATACCCCTTAGATAGGAAGTGCACATGGTTTACTACTGTTTTAAGAGAAAAAGTAGAAAATTTTGGTGGCATCCCATTTTTTCACTGTCTGGAGGTAAGGCTATAGTCTGTTCTCTTTTTCTGATTTTCGGTTAAATACGCTTTTCCAATTTACATGACTTAGAACATTCCTTGCAACTCAATACCCCTTAGATAGGAAGTGCACATGGTTTACTACTGTTTTAAGAGAAAAAGTAGAAAATTTTGGTGGCATCCCATTTTTTCACTGTCTGGAGGTAAGGCTATAGTCTTTTGTCTTTTTCTGATTTTCGGTTAAATACGCTTTTTCCAATTTACATGACTTAGAACCATTCCTTGCAACTCAATACCCCTTAGATAGGAAGTGCACATGGTTTACTACTGTTTTAAGAGAAAAAGTAGAAAATTTTGGTGGCATCCCATTTTTTCACTGTCTGGAGGTAAGGCTATAGTCTTTTGTCTTTTTCTGATTTTCGGTTAAATACGCTTTTTCCAATTTACATGACTTAGAACCATTCCTTGCAACTCAATACCCCTTAGATAGGAAGTGCACATGGTTTACTACTGTTTTAAGAGAAAAAGTAGAAAATTTTGGTGGCATCCCATTTTTTCACTGTCTGGAGGTAAGGCTATAGTCTGTTCTCTTTTTCTGATTTTCGGTTAAATACGCTTTTCCAATTTACATGACTTAGAACCATTCCTTGCAACTCAATACCCCTTAGATAGGAAGTGCACATGGTTTACTACTGTTTTAAGAGAAAAAGTAGAAAATTTTGGTGGCATCCCATTTTTTCACTGTCTGGAGGTAAGGCTATAGTCTTTCATCTTTTTCTGATTTTCGGTTAAATACGCTTTTTCCAATTTACATGACTTAGAACCATTCCTTGCAACTCAATACCCCTTAGATAGGAAGTGCACATGGTCTACTACTGTTTTAAGAGAAAAAGTAGAAAATTTTGGTGGCATCCCATTTTTTCACTGTCTGGAGGTAAGGCTATAGTCTGTTCTCTTTTTCTGATTTTCGGTTAAGTACGCTTTTTCCAATTTACATGACTTAGAACCATTCCTTGCAACTCAATACCCCTTAGATAGGAAGTGCACATGGTTTACTACTGTTTTAAGAGAAAAAGTAGAAAATTTTGGTGGCATCCCATTTTTTCACTGTCTAGAGGTAAGGCTATAGTCTGTTCTCTTTTTCTGATTTTCGGTTAAATACGCTTTTCCAATTCACATGACTTAGAACAGTTCTTTGCAACTCAATACCCCTTAGATAGGAAGTGCACATGGTTTACTACTGTTTTAAGAGAAAAAGTAGAAAATTTTGGTGGCATCCCATTTTTTCACTGTCTGGAGGTAAGGCTATAGTCTGTTCTCTTTTTCTGATTTCCGGTTAAATGCGCTTTTCCAATTTACATGACTTAGAACCATTCCTTGCAACTCAATACCCCTTAGATAGGAAGTGCACATGGTTTACTACTGTTTTAAGAGAAAAAGTAGAAAATTTTGGTGGCATCCCATTTTTCCACTGTCTGGAGGTAAGGCTATAGTCTGTTCTCTTTTTCTGATTTTCGGTTAAATACGCTTTTCTAATTTACCTGACTTAGAACCATTCCTTGCAACTCAATACCCCTTAGATAGGAAGTGCACATGGTTTACTACTGTTTTAAGAGAAAAAGTAGAAAATTTTGGTGGCATCCCATTTTTTCACTGTCTGGAGGTAAGGCTATAGTCTTTTCTCTTTTTCTGATTTTCGGTTAAATACGCTTTTTCCAATTTACATGACTTAGAACCATTCCTTGCAACTCAATACCCCTTAGATAGGAAGTGCACATGGTTTACTACTGTTTTAAGAGAAAAAGTAGAAAATTTTGGTGGCATCCCATTTTTTCACTGTCTGGAGGTAAGGCTATAGTCTGTTCTCTTTTTCTGATTTTCGGTTAAATACGCTTTTCCAATTTACATGACTTAGAACCATTCCTTGCAACTCAATACCCCTTAGATAGGAAGTGCACATGGTTTACTACTGTTTTAAGAGAAAAAGTAGAAAATTTTGGTGGCATCCCATTTTTTCACTGTCTGGAGGTAAGGCTATAGTCTTTTGTCTTTTTCTCATTTTCGGTTAAATACGCTTTTCCAATTTACATGACTTAGAACCATTCCTTGCAACTCAATACCCCTTAGATAGGAAGTGCACATGGTTTACTACTGTTTTAAGAGAAAAAGTAGAAAATTTTGGTGGCATCCCATTTTTTCACTGTCTGGAGGTAAGGCTATAGTCTGTTCTCTTTTTCTGATTTTCGGTTAAATACGCTTTTCCAATTTACATGACTTAGAACCATTCCTTGCAACTCAATACCCCTTAGATAGGAAGTGCACATGGTTTACTACTGTTTTAAGAGAAAAAGTAGAAAATTTTGGTGGCATCCCATTTTTTCACTGTCTGGAGGTAAGGCTATAGTCTTTTGTCTTTTTCTGATTTTTGGTTAAATACGCTTTTCCAATTTACATGACTTAGAACCATTCCTTGCAACTCAATACCCATTAGATAGGAAGTGCACATGGTTTACTACTGTTTTAAGAGAAAAAGTAGAAAATTTTGGTGGCATCCCATTTTTTCACTGTCTGGAGGTAAGGCTATAGTCTTTTGTCTTTTTCTCATTTTCGGTTAAATACGCTTTTCCAATTCACATGACTTAGAACCATTCCTTGCAACTCAATACCCCTTAGATAGGAAGTGCACATGGTTTACTACTGTTTTAAGAGAAAAAGTAGAAAATTTTGGTGGCATCCCATTTTTTCACTGTCTGGAGGTAAGGCTATAGTCTTTTGTCTTTTTCTGATTTTCGGTTAAATTCGCTTTTCCAATTTACATGACTTAGAACCATTCCTTGCAACTCAATACCCCTTAGATAGGAAGTGCACATGGTTTACTACTGTTTTAAGAGAAAAAGTAGAAAATTTTGGTGGCATCCCATTTTTTCACTGTCTGGAGGTAAGGCTATAGTCTGTTCTCTTTTTCTGATTTTCGGTTAAATGCGCTTTTCCAATTTACATGACTTAGAACCATTCCTTGCAACTCAATACCCCTTAGATAGGAAGTGCACATGGTTTACTACTGTTTTAAAAGAAAAAGTAGAAAATTTTGGTGGCATCCCATTTTTTCATTGTCTGGAGGTAAGGCTATAGTCTTTTGTCTTTTTCTGATTTTCGGTTAAATACGCTTTTTCCAATTTACATGACTTAGAACCATTCTTTGCAACTCAATACCCCTTAGATAGGAAGTGCACATGGATTACTACTGTTTTAAGAGAAAAAGTAGAAAATTTTGGTGGCATCCCATTTTTTCACTGTCTGGAGGTAAGGCTATAGTCTTTTGTCTTTTTCTGATTTTTGGTTAAATACGCTTTTCCAATTTACATGACTTAGAACCATTCCTTGCAACTCAATACCCCTTAGATAGGAAGTGCACATGGTTTACTACTGTTTTAAGAGAAAAAGTAGAAAATTTTGGTGGCATCCAATTTTTTCACTGTCTGGAGGTAAGGCTATAGTCTTTTGTCTTTTTCTGATTTTCGGTTAAATACGCTTTTCCAATTTACATGACTTAGAACCATTCCTTGCAACTCAATACCCCTTAGATAGGAAGTGCACATGGTGTACTACTGTTTTAAGAGAAAAAGTAGAAAATTTTGGTGGCATCCCATTTTTTCACTGTCTAGAGGTAAGGCTATAGTCTTTTCTCTTTTTCTGATTTTCGGTTAAATACGCTTTTCCAATTCACATGACTTAGAACCGTTCTTTGCAACTCAATACCCCTTAGATAGGAAGTGCACATGGTTTACTACTGTTTTAAGAGAAAAAGTAGAAAATTTTGGTGGCATCCCATTTTTTCACTGTCTGGAGGTAAGGCTATAGTCTTTTGTCTTTTTCTGATTTTCGGTTAAATACGCTTTTCAAATTTACATGACTTAGAACCATTCCTTGCAACTCAATACCCCTTAGATAGGAAGTGCACATGGTTTACTACTGTTTTAAGAGAAAAAGTAGAAAATTTTGGTGGCATCCCATTTTTTCACTGTCTGGAGGTAAGGCTATAGTCTGTTCTCTTTTTCTGATTTTCGGTTAAATACGCTTTTCCAATTTACATGACTTAGAACCATTCCTTGCAACTCAATACCCCTTAGATAGGAAGTGCACATGGTTTACTACTGTTTTAAGAGAAAAAGTAGAAAATTTTGGTGGCATCCCATTTTTTCACTGTCTGGAGGTAAGGCTATAGTCTTTTGTCTTTTTCTGATTTTCGGTTAAATACGCTTTTCCAATTTACATGACTTAGAACCATTCCTTGCAACTCAATACCCATTAGATAGGAAGTGCACATGGTTTACTACTGTTTTGAGAGAAAAAGTAGAAAATTTTGGTGGCATCCCATTTTTTCACTGTCTGGAGGTAAGGCTATAGTCTTTTCTCTTTTTCTGATTTCCGGTTAAATGCGCTTTTCCAATTTACATGACTTAGAACCATTCCTTGCAACTCAATACCCCTTAGATAGGAAGTGCACATGGTTTACTACTGTTTTAAGAGAAAAAGTAGAAAATTTTGGTGGCATCCCATTTTTTCACTGTCTGCAGGTAAGGCTATAGTCTTTTCTCTTTTTCTGATTTTCGGTTAAATACGCTTTTCCAATTTACATGACTTAGAACCATTCCTTGCAACGCAATACCCCTTAGATAGGAAGTGCACATGGTTTACTACTGTTTTAAAAGAAAAAGTAGAAAATTTTGGTGGAATCCCATTTTTTCACTGTCTGGAGGTAAGGCTATAGTCTTTTCTCTTTTTCTGATTTTCGGTTAAATACGCTTTTCCAATTTACATGACTTAGAACCATTCCTTGCAACTCAATACCCCTTAGATAGGAAGTGCACATGGTTTACTACTGTTTTAAGAGAAAAAGTAGAAAATTTTGGTGGCATCCCATTTTTTCACTGTCTGGAGGTAAGGCTATAGTCTTTTCTCTTTTTCTGATTTTCGGTTAAATACGCTTTTCCAATTTACATGACTTAGAACCATTCCTTGCAACTCCATACCCCTTAGATAGGAAGTGCACATGGTTTACTACTGTTTTAAGAGAAAAAGTAGAAAATTTTGGTGGCATCCCATTTTTTCACTGTCTGGAGGTAAGGCTATAGTCTTTTGTCTTTTTCTGATTTTCGGTTAAATACGCTTTTCCAATTTACATGACTTAGAACCATTCCTTGCAACTCAATACCCCTTAGATAGGAAGTGCACATGGTCTACTACTGTTTTAAGAGAAAAAGTAGAAAATTTTGGTGGCATCCCATTTTTTCACTGTCTGGAGGTAAGGCTATAGTCTTTTGTCTTTTTCTGATTTGTGGTTAAATACGCTTTTCCAATTTACATGACTTAGAACCATTCCTTGCAACTCAATACCCCTTAGATAGGAAGTGCACATGGTTTACTACTGTTTTAAGAGAAAAAGTAGAAAATTTTGGTGGCATCCCATTTTTTCACTGTCTGGAGATAAGGCTATAGTCTTTTGTCTTTTTCTGATTTTCGGTTAAATACGCTTTTTCCAATTTACATGACTTAGAACCATTCCTTGCAACTCAATACCCCTTAGATAGGAAGTGCACATGGTGTACTAGTGTTTTAAGAGAAAAAGTAGAAAATTTTGGTGGCATCCCATTTTTTCACTGTCTGGAGGTAAGGCTATAGTCTTTTGTCTTTTTCTGATTTTCGGTTAAATACGCTTTTTCCAATTTACATGACTTAGAACCATTCCTTGCAACTCAATACCCCTTAGATAGGAAGTGCACATGGTTTACTACTGTTTTAAGAGAAAAAGTAGAAAATTTTGGTGGCATCCCATTTTTTCACTGTCTGGAGGTAAGGCTATAGTCTTTTGTCTTTTTCTGATTTTCGGTTAAATACGCTTTTTCCAATTTACATGACTTAGAACAGTTCCTTGCAACTCAATACCCCTTAGATAGGAAGTGCACATGGTTTACTACTGTTTGAAGAGAAAAAGTAGAAAATTTTGGTGAAATCCCATTTTTTCACTGTCTGGAGGTAAGGCTATAGTCTTTTCTCTTTTTCTGATTTTCGGTTAAATACGCTTTTCCAATTTACATGACTTAGAACCATTCCTTGCAACTCAATACCCCTTAGATAGGAAGTGCACATGGTTTACTACTGTTTTAAGAGAAAAAGTAGAAAATTTTGGTGGCATCCCATTTTTTCACTGTCTGGAGGTAAGGCTATAGTCTTTTCTCTTTTTCTGATTTTCGGTTAAATTCGCTTTTCAAATTTACATGACTTAGAACCATTCCTTGCAACTCAATACCCCTTAGATAGGAAGTGCACATGGTTTACTACTGTTTTAAGAGAAAAAGTAGAAAATTTTGGTGGCATCCCATTTTTTCACTGTCTGGAGGTAAGGCTATAGTCTTTTGTCTTTTTCTCATTTTTGGTTAAATACGCTTTTCCAATTTACATGACTTAGAACCATTCCTTGCAACTCAATACCCCTTAGATAGGAAGTGCACATGGTTTACTACTGTTTTAAAAGAAAAAGTAGAAAATTTTGGTGGCATCCCATTTTTTCATTGTCTGGAGGTAAGGCTATAGTCTTTTGTCTTTTTCTGATTTTCGGTTAAATACGCTTTTCCAATTTACATGACTTAGAACCATTCCTTGCAACTCAATACCCCTTAGATAGGAAGTGCACATGGTTTACTACTGTTTTAAGAGAAAAAGTAGAAAATTTTGGTGGCATCCCATTTTTTCACTGTCTGGAGGTAAGGCTATAGTCTTTTGTCTTTTTCTGATTTTCGGTTAAATACGATTTTCCAATTTACATGACTTAGAACCATTCCATGCAACTCAATACCCCTTAGATAGGAAGTGCACATGGTTTACTACTGTTTTAAGAGAAAAAGTAGAAAATTTTGGTGGCATCCCATTTTTTCACTGTCTGGAGGTAAGGCTATAGTCTTTTGTCTTTTCTGATTTTCGGTTAAATACGCTTTTCCAATTTACATGACTTAGAACCATTCCTTGCAACTCAATACCCCTTAGATAGGAAGTGCACATGGTTTACTACTGTTTTAAGAGAAAAAGTAGAAAATTTTGGTGGCATCCCATTTTTTCACTGTCTGGAGGTAAGGGTATAGTCTTTTGTGTTTTTCTCATTTTTGGTTAAATGCGCTTTTCCAATTTACATGACTTAGAACCATTCCTTGCAACTCAATACCCCTTAGATAGGAAGTGCACATGGTTTACTACTGTTTTAAGAGAAAAAGTAGAAAATTTTGGTGGCATCCCATTTTTTCATTGTCTGGAGGTAAGGCTATAGTCTTTTGTCTTTTTCTGATTTTCGGTTAAATACGCTTTTTCCAATTTACATGACTTAGAACCATTCTTTGCAACTCAATACCCCTTAGATAGGAAGTGCACATGGATTACTACTGTTTTAAGAGAAAAAGTAGAAAATTTTGGTGGCATCCCATTTTTTCACTGTCTGGAGGTAAGGCTATAGTCTTTTGTCTTTTTCTGATTTTCGGTTAAATACGCTTTTTCCAATTTACATGACTTAGAACCATTCCTTGCAACTCAATACCCCTTAGATAGGAAGTGCACATGGTTTACTACTGTTTTAAGAGAAAAAGTAGAAAATTTTGGTGGCATCCCATTTTTTCACTGTCTGGAGGTAAGGCTATAGTCTGTTCTCTTTTTCTGATTTTCGGTTAAATACGCTTTTCCAATTTACATGACTTAGAACCATTCCTTGCAACTCAATACCCCTTAGATAGGAAGTGCACATGGTTTACTACTGTTTTAAGAGAAAAAGTAGAAAATTTTGGTGGCATCCCATTTTTTCACTGTCTGGAGGTAAGGCTATAGTCTTTTGTCTTTTTCTGATTTTCGGTTAAATTCGCTTTTCAAATTTACATGACTTAGAACCATTCCTTGCAACTCAATACCCCTTAGATAGGAAGTGCACATGGTTTACTACTGTTTTAAGAGAAAAAGTAGAAAATTTTGGTGGCATCCCATTTTTTCACTGTCTGGAGGTAAGGCTATAGTCTTTTCTCTTTTTCTGATTTTCGGTTAAATACGCTTTTTCCAATTTACATGACTTAGAACCATTCCTTGCAACTCAATACCCCTTAGATAGGAAGTGCACATGGTTTACTACTGTTTTAAGAGAAAAAGTAGAAAATTTTGGTGGCATCCCATTTTTTCACTGTCTGGAGGTAAGGCTATAGTCTGTTCTCTTTTTCTGATTTTCGGTTAAATACGCTTTTCCAATTTACATGACTTAGAACCATTCCTTGCAACTCAATACCCCTTAGATAGGAAGTGCACATGGTTTACTACTGTTTTAAGAGAAAAAGTAGAAAATTTTGGTGGCATCCCATTTTTTCACTGTCTGGAGGTAAGGCTATAGTCTTTTCTCTTTTTCTGATTTTCGGTTAAATGCGCTTTTCCAATTTACCTGACTTAGAACCATTCCTTGCAACTCAATACCCCTTAGATAGGAAGTGCACATGGTTTACTACTGTTTTAAGAGAAAAAGTAGAAAATTTTGGTGGCATCCCATTTTTTCACTGTCTGGAGGTAAGGCTATAGTCTTTTGTCTTTTTCTGATTTTCGGTTAAATACGCTTTTCCAATTTACATGACTTAGAACCATTCCTTGCAACTCAATACCCCTTAGATAGGAAGTGCACATGGTTTACTACTGTTTTAAGAGAAAAAGTAGAAAATTTTGGTGGCATCCCGTTTTTTCACTGTCTGGAGATAAGGCTATAGTCTGTTCTCTTTTTCTGATTTTCGGTTAAATACGCTTTTTCCAATTTACATGACTTAGAACCATTCCTTGCAACTCAATACCCCTTAGATAGGAAGTGCACATGGTTTACTACTGTTTTAAGAGAAAAAGTAGAAAATTTTGGTGGCATCCCATTTTTTCACTGTCTGGAGGTAAGGCTATAGTCTTTCTCTTTTTCTGATTTTCAGTTAAATACGCTTTTCCAATTTACATGACTTAGAACCATTCCTTGCAACTCAATACCCCTTAGATAGGAAGTGCACATGGTTTACTACTGTTTTAAGAGAAAAAGTAGAAAATTTTGGTGGCATCCCATTTTTTCACTGTCTGGAGGTAAGGCTATAGTCTGTTCTCTTTTTCTGATTTTCGGTTAAATACGCTTTTCCAATTTACATGACTTAGAACAGTTCCTTGCAACTCAATACCCCTTAGATAGGAAGTGCACATGGTCTACTACTGTTTTAAGAGAAAAAGTAGAAAATTTTGGTGGCATCCCGTTTTTTCACTGTCTGGAGATAAGGCTATAGTCTGTTCTCTTTTTCTGATTTTCGGTTAAATACGCTTTTTCCAATTTACATGACTTAGAACCATTCCTTGCAACTCAATACCCCTTAGATAGGAAGTGCACATGGTTTACTACTGTTTTAAGAGAAAAAGTAGAAAATTTTGGTGGCATCCCATTTTTTCACTGTCTGGAGGTAAGGCTATAGTCTTTTGTCTTTTTCTGATTTTCGGTTAAATACGCTTTTCCAATTTACATGACTTAGAACCATTCCTTGCAACTCAATACCCCTTAGATAGGAAGTGCACATGGTTTACTACTGTTTTAAGAGAAAAAGTAGAAAATTTTGGTGGCATCCCATTTTTTCACTGTCTGGAGGTAAGGCTATAGTCTTTTGTCTTTTTCTCATTTGTGGTTAAATACACTTTTCCAATTTACATGACTTAGAACCATTCCTTGCAACTCAATACCCCTTAGATAGGAAGTGCACATGGTTTACTACTGTTTTAAGAGAAAAAGTAGAAAATTTTGGTGGCATCCCATTTTTTCACTGTCTGGAGGTAAGGCTATAGTCTTTTGTCTTTTTCTGATTTTCGGTTAAATACGCTTTTCCAATTTACATGACTTAGAACCATTCCTTGCAACTCAATACCCCTTAGATAGGAAGTGCACATGGTTTACTACTGTTTTAAGAGAAAAAGTAGAAAATTTTGGTGGCATCCCATTTTTTCACTGTCTGGAGGTAAGGCTATAGTCTGTTCTCTTTTTCTGATTTTCGGTTCAGTACGCTTTTCCAATTTACATGACTTAGAACCATTCCTTGCAACTCAATACCCCTTAGATAGGAAGTGCACATGGTTTACTACTGTTTTAAGAGAAAAAGTAGAAAATTTTGGTGGCATCCCATTTTTTCACTGTCTGGAGGTAAGGCTATAGTCTTTTGTCTTTTTCTGATTTTCGGTTAAATACGCTTTTTCCAATTTACATGACTTAGAACCATTCCTTGCAACTCAATACCCCTTAGATAGGAAGTGCACATGGTTTACTACTGTTTTAAGAGAAAAAGTAGAAAATTTTGGTGGCATCCCATTTTTTCACTGTCTGGAGGTAAGGCTATAGTCTGTTCTCTTTTTCTGATTTTCGGTTAAATACGCTTTTCCAATTTACATGACTTAGAACCATTCCTTGCAACTCAATACCCCTTAGATAGGAAGTGCACATGGTTTACTACTGTTTTAAGAGAAAAAGTAGAAAATTTTGGTGGCATCCCATTTTTTCACTGTCTAGAGGTAAGGCTATAGTCTTTTGTCTTTTTCTGATTTTCGGTTAAATACGCTTTTTCCAATTTACATGACTTAGAACCATTCCTTGCAACTCAATACCCCTTAGATAGGAAGTGCACATGGTTTACTACTGTTTTAAGAGAAAAAGTAGAAAATTTTGGTGGCATCCCATTTTTTCACTGTCTGGAGGTAAGGCTATAGTCTTTTGTCTTTTTCTGATTTTCGGTTAAATACGCTTTTTCCAATTTACATGACTTAGAACCATTCCTTGCAACTCAATACCCCTTAGATAGGAAGTGCACATGGTTTACTACTGTTTTAAGAGAAAAAGTAGAAAATTTTGGTGGCATCCCATTTTTTCACTGTCTGGAGGTAAGGCTATAGTCTTTTGTGTTTTTCTGATTTTCGGTTAAATACGCTTTTTCTAATTTACATGACTTAGAACCATTCCTTGCAACTCAATACCCCTTAGATAGGAAGTGCACATGGTTTACTACTGTTTTAAGAGAAAAAGTAGAAAATTTTGGTGGCATCCCATTTTTTCACTGTCTGGAGGTAAGGCTATAGTCTGTTCTCTTTTTCTGATTTTCGGTTAAATACGCTTTTTCCAATTTACATGACTTAGAACCATTCCTTGCAACTCAATACCCCTTAGATAGGAAGTGCACATGGTTTACTACTGTTTTAAGAGAAAAAGTAGAAAATTTTGGTGGCATCCCATTTTTTCACTGTCTGGAGGTAAGGCTATAGTCTGTTGTCTTTTTCTGATTTTCGGTTAAATACGCTTTTTCCAATTTACATGACTTAGAACCATTCCTTGCAACTCAATACCCCTTAGATAGGAAGTGCACATGGTTTACTACTGTTTTAAGAGAAAAAGTAGAAAATTTTGGTGGCATCCCATTTTTTCACTGTCTGGAGATAAGGCTATAGTCTGTTCTCTTTTTCTGATTTTCGGTTAAATACGCTTTTCCAATTTACATGACTTAGAACAGTTCCTTGCAACTCAATACCCCTTAGATAGGAAGTGCACATGGTTTACTACTGTTTTAAGAGAAAAAGTAGAAAATTTTGGTGGCATCCCATTTTTTCACTGTCTGGAGGTAAGGCTATAGTCTGTTCTCTTTTTCTGATTTTCGGTTAAATACGCTTTTCCAATTTACATGACTTAGAACAGTTCCTTGCAACTCAATACCCCTTAGATAGGAAGTGCACATGGTTTACTACTGTTTTAAGAGAAAAAGTAGAAAATTTTGGTGGCATCCCATTTTTTCACTGTCTGGAGGTAAGGCTATAGTCTTTTGTCTTTTTCTGATTTTCGGTTAAATACGCTTTTTCCAATTTACATGACTTAGAACCATTCCTTGCAACTCAATACCCCTTAGATAGGAAGTGCACATGGTTTACTACTGTTTTAAGAGAAAAAGTAGAAAATTTTGGTGGCATCCCATTTTTTCACTGTCTGGAGATAAGGCTATAGTCTTTTGTCTTTTTCTGATTTTCGGTTAAATACGCTTTTTCCAATTTACATGACTTAGAACCATTCCTTGCAACTCAATACCCCTTAGATAGGAAGTGCACATGGTTTACTACTGTTTTAAGAGAAAAAGTAGAACATTTTGGTGGCATCCCATTTTTTCACTGTCTAGAGGTAAGGCTATAGTCTTTTGTCTTTTTCTGATTTTCGGTTAAATACGCTTTTTCCAATTTACATGACTTAGAACCATTCCTTGCAACTCAATACCCCTTAGATAGGAAGTGCACATGGTTTACTACTTTTTGAAGAGAAAAAGTAGAAAATTTTGGTGAAATCCCATTTTTTCACTGTCTGGAGGTAAGGCTATAGTCTGTTCTCTTTTTCTGATTTTCGGTTAAACACGCTTTTTCCAATTTACATGACTTAGAACCATACCTTGCAACACAATACCCCTTAGATAGGAAGTGCACATGGTTTACTACTGTTTTAAGAGAAAAAGTAGAAAATTTTGGTGGCATCCAATTTTTTACTGTATGGAGGTAAGGCTATAGTCTGTTCTCTTTTTCTGATTTTCGGTTAAATGCGCTTTTCCAATTTACATGACTTAGAACCATTCCTTGCAACTCAATACCCCTTAGATAGGAAGTGCACATGGTTTACTACTGTTTTCAGAGAAAAAGTAGAACATTTTGGTGGCATCCCATTTTTTCACGGTCTGGAGGTAAGGGGTCTTTTGTCTTTTCGTAAGTATTTGAGGTGAAATACGCTTTTCCAATTTACATGACTTAGAACCATTCCTTGCAACT
>JAFBMS010002513.1:0-27968 GCA_019788955.1 Albula glossodonta
GAGTAGTCTTGCCACCTGGCCATGTCCCTTAGTAGAAGACTGTAATACCTCATACCCCCACCAGAGGGTGTGTGTGGGGTGGGGAGAGTAGAGACCCCTCTGGACCCGCCCGTGTGATGGAGCTGTGCCTGTAGGGGGCGCTGGAGGAACCATGTAGCAGGCCTCTCGTCGGTGAGGGGGGGCGGGAAGATTTCTCTCTTTTCTTTTTTGTGCGCTGTCATTGTAGTTGAACGCAGGTGCGCGTGCACTCGCTTGCGCATTTGTTTCTCGCAAGGCTGAAGATGGTCCTTCACACAGCCCCTTTCTCAAGCTCCTGCCTCCGCTTCCTGAATGGCCTATCCTGGGGACTGGTGTTCCCCTGCTACTGGCTGCTGGATCGGCTGCTGGCATCCTTCCTGGCCACCTCCCTGGAGAAGCGACGGCGCTCACAGGACCCCTGCTCCTTCCTGGCGCTGTGCGTGCTGGTGTCCACGCCCGTCTACCTGCTGCTGATCCTGGCTGCTTTGCCTCTGGCCCTGCTGGGCTTCCTGCTGTGGGCTCCCCTACAGGCAGTCCGCCGGCCCTACATCTACAGCCACCGCCACGCTGACGCACACTGTTCCGAGCAGGGAGGGGTCACTGGTGGATCATTGGGGGAGTGGCGGCCACAGGGGCGGAGCTTCTGCTTCTGCACTGCCAATGTGTGCCTGCTGCCGGACTCGCTGGCACGCTTCAACAACTTGTCGGACACCCAGGGCCGTGCCCGCGAGGTCGGCAGGCGTATCCGCAATGGCGCCAGCCGGCCCCAAATCAAGATTTATATCGACTCCCCCACCAACACCTCTATCAGTGCTGCCTCCTTCAGTAGCCTCGTCCAGCAGGGGGCGGGATTCCGCCGGACATCCTCATTGGACCACCGGCCCGACAGCAACGGGGAAGCGGAGCCACGGGAAGGAGCGGGTGGGACTGGGGGTGGGCCCCAGGGTGAAGAGTGTGTGCCCCTGGCCGACTGCACCACACAAACCCCTGGAGCACAGACACACTCTGACTGCCCCCTGCAGCCGTCAGGGGTCCAGATTAGCATCAGCGCTCCAGAGCCGGACCAGGAGGAGCCCGATCCGGCCGGAAGCAACCAGGCAGGCGAGGGGGATGCAGGAAGCCTGGACAGCCGCACAGCCTCTCGAGAGTCCCTGGCGCGCTTCCACGCCTGCGACGGGGGCGTGTCCAATAACACCCTCTCCCACCGCACCTCCGTGTTCAAGAAGCCCGCCCTGCGCAAGCGTCGCCACGGAGACGATGGCTTTGACCATGAGATTTCTGCCTTCTTTCCCGCCAACCTTGACTTCCTGTGTCTGCAGGAGGTGTTTGACAAGCGGGCAGCGGCCAAGTTGAGGCAGCAGCTGCACCGCTACTTCCCCTTCATACTGAGTGACGTAGGCCGCTACGCGTGGAAGGGCTGCTGCTCCCGCTTCAAGTTCATGAACAGCGGCCTATTGCTGGCCAGTCGGTACCCCATCCTTGATGCTGACTACCAGTGTTACCCCAACGCACGTGGTGAGGATGCCCTGGTCTCCAAGGGAGCACTCTTTGTGAAGGTATGAGTCATTTGTTCTCTCTCCATCACCACCCCCCCCCCCCAACCCGCCGCGCTCCCCTCTACTGCTGCATTGCATTTCTGTGTATCTTAGCAGAGCTAAAAATATTATAATACCTCGCTATGTAACTGGCTCTCATATTTCACAGTTACAAAGGGTAATTTCATACATTCACCACATTCAAGCACTGTGAATTCAATTTCAATCGGTATTCCTGCAACTTTTCATCGGTAAAACTTACTGCCTGTTTTCTGAAGACCCGAACCTTTAGCTGGAGAAGTGTTTTTCGCATATTTACTGATAGAGCCATGAGATGTGAATCGCTCTCCGTGGCTTGTTATGGAGGTGACAGCTGAACCAGTCAGCTGTACAATACAGACATTTTACCTCCATGTACAGACAAGGAGCGAAAATTGGTCCTGCGCTGTGGCTCTGACTCATCAGCGTGGATGTTGAACAGATCTGGACTGCCGCCATGTCACCCCAGGCATTTCCATGAAAAAAAATAAGATTAGTTGTCAATGAAATGCATTTTTTTGGAAATCTCTTTCTCTCTCTCCCTCTCTCTCGCTCTCTCTTTCTCACACACACTTTCAATTTTCTCTCTCATGAATAAAGAAAGGGGCTTTAAAAGTCAATGTGATCCATCAGAAGGGTTTAATATGGATTGAGTGCAGTGACAGGTTGCAGTAGGGAGCGGCGGACGGGAGGGCACTTTGGGTCGCGACTGTAGTGCACCTTGCGCGATCTATTGTGTTTCTTTTATCTAATCAACCTGCCTATATCCATCGTTGCTCTGGCCCGGCTCCAGGTACCGTGCTCAGCCCATCTCTCCGACATTGGCCCGACTCCAGGTTGCCCTGAGACAGCTCAGCGGCGTTTGTAAATGTGACAAGCCCGCTAAACGCTGCCCTGCAGGTCATCAGCGCAGATTAGCAGGGGCAGCCAGTCTAATCCAGGACCTAACCTTACACGTGCTTCTCATCGCTGACTCTGTTCTGTGATTAATTACTCCAGGGTTATGATCGGCTCACTGTTAGCTGCTGTACTGCTCTTTGGGTGGCACAACAGACAGTGTATTTAGGAGCTGTGCTTAGCAGCGCAAAAATTAATGATGAACAGTGATTAAACGCTCTGTAAGTATAAAGTATGACACTCAAGCCAACAAACAGAGGCATTAAAAAGAGTATTAAAAGCAATTTCTCTCTTTCTTTTTCTGCCTCTCTATCTGACTCACTTTCTCAATTTATGTCTCACTTACAAGAATTCAGATTCTGAAGCGTTATAGGAAAGAACTGAGCTCTTGAATTTAACACCCCAGAGGCGTTTTTTCTACAAATCAGTGTTTCAGGAAACAGTTCTTTTTCAGATTTGTTTTCGAAGTCGGATAATTACTAACATTGCTGTAACTGATGTAATTAACCTCTGACAGTATGATTAGCAATGATAAATAATAATGAGCATTTCAAATGACATTTTGATAATGTACACATAAGCTCACTCAGGCACAACTTAATGGCGCATAACTAAAAAAGAAAATAAGAAAATCACACATTCTGTCGCTCCATTTATCTTTGGACTTATTTACCAATGAAACCAACCTTCCAGCATTAAGTCTAGAATCTGAAAGAGTATGCCACACTGGTTTATTAATGCTATATTAATTCATATACCATACTATACTATACTGACTACAAAAATGAGGTGATCAGACATTGGTTTTGTCTCTTACTTTGTGCTGTAGCCTAATAATGGAACTGATTTGCTTATATCGTGCCAGCATAACTTACCTGGGAACCTGGTAGTGTGACAATAGGGGATATGTATCAACTTAGATTACTGTGTGTGTGTGTGTGTGTGTGTGTGTTTGTATGTGTGTGATATGCTACCTGAATTGTTCTTAATCACAAGTGTGTGAGTAATATAGCCCAATTTCTGTTCAATGTTGTAAAGATGAGCTACATTTTTGCACAGGGGGTGGCAGCACCTGTTAAGAAGTCCAGTCTCCATTTGTGTGCATTGCATGTTTGCACAATTTTGTGCACTCATTGGGTCTTATTTATTTGGTATAACGGAATGAATTTGATCTTACACCATTAGTAAATAATATGTACTTGGAAGCAATGGTAGGATTTACCGAAGTTTTCATGTCAGATTTGTTCACAGATTTTATGAGAGCAACAACTCGTAAAAAGCTCAGTTCTAATGTATGCTCAGGGGTGTTTTCCTCTACTGTATATTATTAATCGGTCCATTACTTGGACTTGACATTACAGTTCATGCAATCATGCGAAAAAGTTGTTGAGCTGGGGTAGATGAATCAACCCTATTAGGTCTTGGTTCTAAATCTGAGATTTTTGTATTTTGGTACTCTCTTGATAAACCTTCTTTTTCATGGGAATTAAGGGAATTTTTAACATATTTTTTGTGATAATCTTTATCAGACTGGAGATACTGAAGTAATTTGCACAAATTTGAATAATGAATAAGTGTGTTTGAATGTATGCTCATCTTGTTATAACAAATTTCAGTATCTTATGATTTTGGATTAATAATTGAGATGTTTTGAAATGAAATCAAAACATTTTTAACATTTTGTACTTTATAAATCATCAACACTATTTTCTTATATGTGATCCATTAAAAACGTTTATCCAAACGCCACAAAAATGCCATATCTAATGCATTTGGACTGGAAACTCGCTGTTTTGCTCCGGACTATTGTGTGAAATGGCTCCCTGCTCATAGATGAACAATCAATCATAGAAACTACAGGGGAGCTCTTCCATATCTGGAGTTTTCAGACCATTCCCTGGCCATCGGAGAATTTGGAGAAAATACGGAAAATTCTCCAGATGCATTCTTGGGTCTTTATGCAATTTACAGCATGTCTGTGCAATTTAATTGTATCCTGCTCCTGTGCTGTTTAAAGCGAGGCTCTATGTTAAATGGTTCCCACGATATTCAAATAATTAACATTTAAAACGTGTGTTTATGCAAGTAGTGCCACAAAGGACTCAGTAGCATTAATGACTGAACAACAAGATAGCCTTAGTATACATTTGTTAAAAATTCAGGGGGATTTTAAATAATTATTTTGACAGCTTCATTTGCTGGTTTACTGTATGACTGGCATTTTTTTTCCTTTTTTTGTTTTTATTCTTGGTTAGTACATTATACAGGACCACACTAGCTTAGCTTTCTCAATTGAGTGGGCCAGATTATGTTTTCTTGGTATATAAGGTTTTCTGTGAGTTGATTAAGTGTTATTATTATTGACAAGTCATTGACAAGTGTCTTGGTGTAACTGCAAAATTAGATTTAGGCCATTAAAGTAAAGTGTAGGGCCAAATCTTAACACGTCATTAATGTACTGCCATTTTGCTGTACTGCAAGGCTGCTAATCTTGTCCAGAAATGTCCGGCCATTTTTTGTTCTTTCCTGGGCCAGACATTCACTACTTACACTGCTGACAGCAATTATTATTATTTTTTTATCTATATATCTCCATTGCTATGTCTTCAATCTTTGTTTTATGTCAGCTTTAATTTTTTTTCTGCAGAGGGAATTCCATGTTCCAAATGTGGAATTTTAGGCACAGGTTGTTTTATGGTACTTACTGACACTGTGGATATACTTCACAGTTGTAATTGTTATTTAACAATTTTGCATATTGATACAGAATACGTGCTATACACGTTTCATAAATCCTACATAACTTCTTAGTTTGTACCTTTTTACAGGTGGCTGTACCATGAATATACTGAAAGATGAGTACCAGTATTGCTTATTTCATTCATTTTCAAGGGAGATAAAATTATATACTCATATATATTATGTAATATGGAAATGGGCCACCCTATACTAGTTTTGAGCAGCAGTCTTTAATAGGAAATTAGACCATTCTATAAGAAGGGAATTTGTGTAGGAGATGGTCTTCATGTCGAAACTTAAATATATAGAGTTGATAACTGAAGAGGCTGTGGAAGATTTCACCATGTCCTAGTGTTCATGAAACCGCTCTGTAATCAAGTAATCAATATGTATGGAGTATTATCACTTTTGAATGTGTAGGAGGGAATGACGCCTGCACCATAGTGTGCACCTGGTCAACTAAAATGGCTTCATATTCCCTAATTCATATAACCATAATTTTAGCTCACAAATAAATAACAATGTAATTATTGCCATGAGATGACACAGGATGACAGGATTCAACACAGTTTTCAACAGTTGGGAATCATAGCTCTTTCTCAAAATGCTCAGATTTCAGTTTGTGCCTATTACACCAGGTTATGTGTTGTTGTGCATTGGCTGTGGCTACAAGCAGTTTCCAAATGACAGTTCTTCCAGAAAGTTCTTCCAGCTTTGTGAACCTCGCAACATGCAGGTTTTGTTCAGCCTAGGGCAGAGGGGTGTAGATTTATTTGTGTCACTGTTTTGTTATTGGTTTTTAACCAACACCCCTGATTTTATCTGTCTGTCAGGGGAAACCATTGGTGAGCTTGTACTTCCAACCACTTTTCCATGTTTGTTGCATGCATTCATGATTTTCAACATTCCCCTTAACATTTTAATGTAGCAATTTCTTTGTCTTATTCACGTGCAATACACGTTTACATTTGATTGTATTGAGTTCAAAAATATTTTAAAGTGTGTGTGTCTATATATACATACATACACACACACACACACACACACACACTATTAAATATTTTTGAACTCAATACAATGAAATGTACCAATGTGCCAAAAATTCCCATACTTGGTCAGTTCTGTGTAGATATAGTTATTGGGGAGGCCATTCAAGGCGTTTTACTTCAGCTTGGCTTCCATGAAGCCGCTCTTCATGCCACAAGTGTAAATGGGAGGTTATTGGTTCTTGAAACCTTTTGTAGAGTAAATGGCCACCTCTTTAATCCTCCAGAGCTGCAGGATTCCCTTCTTAAAATACAGCACAATACTACAATAGTACAATAGTACAATATCCCACAAGAAATGGTTCACAGCTTGTATCAAGGCATTCCAAGAATGATTGAATCTGTTCTGAAGGAAAACGGAGCCCAAACCCTTGGTATTCATATATTTACATAAATATGGTTGACGTTCCCATTATTTTTCAATTATTTATGCTGTTTACACTCTTGGGTCTGAGCTAAAATTAATCTCATACTTCGGCTAAAAATGAGGCAAAATGTATAATTTTAATTTATGTAGTTTGTTGCAAACACTGTATATACTTTGTAGCCCAACTTTTACATATCCGTTCATAATGTTGGATATCTACATAAACAGTACAGGTTAAGGGCTTTGTTGACTGCTGTACCAGCAGTTCTTTGACAGTAATGTGAACTGATATCACATAACAGGAGCAAGTTCCAGTACACCATGCCCAGTCCTGTGAACCACATGGAGTGAGTGGGAGGTTGAAGAAATGAAACTAAAATCCAGCCAAACATATAGAGTTACTACATCAGGTATCCAGTTGAGATGGAGTAGTTGTAATAGTAAATGAGGAAATCTATCCCTGTGCTGACAGCTACAGTCATTCAATGCTTTTTGCCTCTTCCTGAAAAGGGCAACCATTAATTATTTCATCCAAAATTTATGTTGGATATGGAGTGTATAACCTGTCAAAACACAGAAATAAATTCTGGAATAAATAAATGCATTGATGTTTTCATTTAAAATTAAATGAATTAATTGAATGTTTCCATTAATTATTTATTTTTCTCATAATTTGCTTTTGAATGCTGGATTCAACCATTCAGAATAACCTTTGAATAACAGAGCTATCAAAAAAGCCTAGAGTGGGATTCAAGCAGATACTCCACATAACAGGTTGTCTCTGCTTCAGGTTTTGTTATCTTACAGTTGTGACTTGACTCATTCTGACATTTAGCTTTACCATATTGTCATTTTGAATGAGTTCGTTTCAAAATGCCTTCAAGTACAATATGCCAGTAAACTGTCATTTCCCAGCAGGGATAAGGGAACGGTCTTTCTCATAATTCTATTGCAAAGCGACATACACACAGTGTAGTCAAAATTGAAAATTATGAATGAATTGAATTTTATTATTACTAGTACCACTACTATCTAGGTAGCTAGCGAGCAAGCTATGGGATTGAATAATGGGCACTTAAATTCATATTGAGTACATCAGCGAATGACTTGGAATGCTCTGGTTCACCCATTTTTGTTCTTTTTTTCCAAGCATTGAACTACGGCAAGCCATAAGTTTGACCTCAACACATTAGCCAGCTGCCTATTGTGCACATTCATGGTAACATGATTACTCTGTTTCAATTAGCATAAACATAAAATAGTAGTATTCTAGTACCCTAACCCATTGCTGGCTACCAGCCACAGCAACACTGTCCCTCTCAAAGATTTACCTCCTCAGTAATTATGCAGCAGTGCCTGCAAGAAAGCCCCCTCAGCCACCAAAACAGGGAACAGTGACCCCAGTGAGGCAGGAGGGAGCTGTCCCTGGACCAGTCATGGAACTGATTTGCCTGCATAGTTAGCAACATACCTGGGAACCTGCTAGTGTGACAGGTAGGGGACATGTACCAACTTAGATTACTGTATGTGCTATCACCATCGAGCCTCACTCGGTTGAGTAACTTTTCATAACGATTATGACATTGATTAATCATCTTGCCAGTGTTTCGCTGATGGTGCACAGTGGTTATTCAGCATCGGTGAGTCACAGGGACCATGGTTAAGAAGCACCTGCAGGGTTTCACCTTCCAGGAATTCCATCAAGTTCATGTCCCCCCTTCCACTGGCCCCACCCTGCTGCTTCAGCAGTGACGTTAAACTGTGTGAGGTAGACCTGCAAGCTTCCCATTCCATCAAACCATTGGACTGGGGCTGGAGGCTGATGTGTTGCTGATGGAGGGACTTGGGGGTAGCAGAGAGATCCCCCTGGTTGGCTGGTCGAAAGTGTGGGCAGAGCCTGGCAGAGAGTTCTCCCCAGTTTGATTGGTTATGACCTGAGAGTCCAGTCAGGTGACTAGGGACAAACAAAACCCTGAGGGAAATTAGCCATTTTCGTACAGACACACAGAGATGGTATTTCTTCATGTTGTGTACACCCACATCCAAAACATTAATCCATCTCATGCTGCTCTAATCCTCAAAAACATTCAAAATTATTTTTGAGACTTTCTGTAAAGACAATGTTAAAAACAGGAGTGACAGATTTGTCTCTACTGTCTGGGTAACATATAAAATGTTACATGTTTTATGTATGGCCCATTTATGCAGTGGGGTATTTTAATGAAGCAGCTCTAAGGGTTTCCCTCACGTGTACAGCAGCCATGATCCATCTTGAGTCTGAACAAGTTACCTCTTGGCTGTTCCGTAACCTAACATTATATAACTGACAAAGATTTAGCTCATTTTAGGATTTTATCCTACAGGAAATTATACAGTCTGTGTGTTTGGGTGTGTATTTAGAGGATATGAATCAGGGGGAAATATTTGGTCTACAGTTGTTTTGTTTGGTCTTCGTGCTGGACCTTTGCCTTAGCGCACCGTCTGTCACATAGCTGCTCCATGATGCACAGACAGGTGCTTTACAATCTAGGGCGATGTTTCCCAAAGTAAATTGGTGTCTGTTTCGCTAACATATGGCCCTTTTTGGAAACATTGTTGCGTTCTGGTTTTGTGTTAGGCAGCAGAACCAGGTCATCTGCGCACAGTACGATTTTGACTTGTGCACTGTAACAGAATGAGGACGAGGGGCTTCGGGCATTTCCAACAGTGCCGCAAACAAAGTGTAAATATTGAACAGTGCTGAGCTCAAAATGCGAGCTCTTCTGCAGTATCTATCTGAGGAGTACCTCTTATTTCACCATAGCATTGATCCTCTTATATTACACACTTTGCCCCTCACACCACTTTAGAAAATGATATAGTGCGGTCACTTCAGACCAAATTGAATCAAATGGTTTTTTTGAAGTTGGTGATTCCTAAAAACCTTGACGTTTTTGTTTTTTTTTTTGTTGGGTCTACATTTATTAATTTATCAGGGTGTGTCTACAGTAGAACAGTAGAATGTCGTACCAGGGCAAAGCAGGTTTGACAGCTCGACTAAGATAGTAGTGTTAAAGATTGTCGAAAAATAATATCGTCTCGTTTCTACTTTCACATTGGTCTGTCTAGTTAAGCATTTGTTTAAACGATTTTCTGGAAAGGTAATATGTGTCCCAGTTGTGTAAAGACTAAATGGGGATTTGATACATATTCTCATATTTATAAAGGGATTAATATGTTGTACTATCAATACATTTTTGCACAATGACTTGTTATTGTCTGGATGGCTTGCGAGGTCATGTTCTAGAAGCAGGAAGAAACGTTTGCTGAGATAAGGCTTTGCTTAGTGAGGTATACGCTTGGTACAGGGGCACCCTTGAGTATGCAGATTTTCATTCCATTCAATATCTTGATTACTTAAAGTGAGCAAAATATTTTGCACATTCACACATCTGAACATACTGCAGGTTTTGCCATTTTATTTCATTACCATTATATTTGTCTATCAGCCCTTTTCTATAATTGACTTAATTTCAATGTCCAGGTGTTCACACTTTTAGTATTTTACTATTTAGGACTTATTTCAACTATAGACATTTCAATAGATCAATCGATTTTTTTTCTGGAAGCTGATCTGCTGATCTGACTGATAAAAAGTCTTTAAATGAATAGTAGATAATAACTGTGTATAATGTGCATTTGTTTTGTTTAACCATTAAGACAGTAAATCATCCATCACAAGACATCAGCACTGTCTAATTTAAAACAATGAGCAGTTAGTTATACACCATGGAACGCTATTAAGTTTGAAACAAAAGCCAGCATACCACAGGGTCCCCAAGATCCAGAGTAGGGAAACCCTGCTCTACACAGTAGGAAAACATGCATGCACCAGCTGCGTTTTTCTTCTATTGTTATGCTTGTATGCAGGGAAACAGGAAAACTTGCACGGTAACCTTGCATGTTTTAGGAATCTTAAACAAAATACTGTCAGGATATCTGTGTTGCTGGGCTTGGGGTTTTAAGCAAATTAGCTGAATCGTATGATCTCACACAGAGTTGTGGGACTGAAAAGCCAACAGGCGTTTGAGTGAATTGCCTCAATAAATATTGTGTTCTTAATTAAAATATCAAAATGCATTGCATTATGAACAGAACCCATATACTCTATTCCTCAGTGATTCGATTTTTGTAAGAAGCCAGCTGGCAGATTCTTTTTTTCCGTCGGCATTTGAGGGTTTGGCTGTCATTTTGGCCTGTGTAGCACGGATTTGGTTCAGTGTGGTTGACAGATGACATTTCTATGATGTGGGATTTTGTAAAAATTTGTTGAAAAGTATTGGGCTTTTGCAGGGTTTTGTTCGAGACAGTCTGCATTTTGTTAGGATTTACACACTTCCCCTTTCACAGACTGTTCAGTTTCAGTTCCTCAAACACAATGGAAATGAGGCTTGCATTGCATTGCATGTGAAGTAGTAATTGAGGGCGAAGAGCATATCAGAGAGGAGTATACCATTCTACTCCTGAACCACCTGTATAGAGCCATGGATGATACCACTGTGTATCTATGACAGTTTCATTGATTATTGATTCTGCATTCTGTGAAACGAAATTTGGTTTGTAATTCTGTGGTCATCTTTCGGGGGAGAAATTAAAAGTTAATGAAGTTAATGTTTTCCTAATTTATCAATGAAGCTTTTGTTGTTTTTGGACCAACAGAGAAAATGGCTTCCTAGCAAGTTAGCATGCCCTCGTGGCCTGTCGTAAGCAGAAACTGTCGGTCCACCAATTGTTTCTTAACAGAAGGAAAGAGAGTGTGTGAATGTTGTCTTATAGGTAGGTCACTGTTGTAACACTTGGAAAATTCTAGTGGACCAACAGTTGTGCCAATGGCAAGGTCGGAAGTGAGCCTCTACAATTATGCTAGCTGAGCGTGTTGCCTTGTTTACTATCTCCGTTAGCCAGTGGACACAGCTCTCTCCTTAATACAATTTCAATGTCAGGTAGTCAGGTTGATTAATTTTAGGTCTCTGTATTCAACATTGTCCTTGCTGTCAATCAACTGCTTTAGACTCTTAATAAATTTCATTAGATTGCATATGGAAAAAAATTGGAGGATCCGTAATTTAAAATTAGATTGTTTAAATTGCACAAAAAAAGCAGCAAAGACAGCATTGGACAAGTTAGATTTGAGGGGGAGGAGGGTTGGCAAATTAAAAATGTAAAGTAGGTGTGGAAGGGGTGGAGCTAGAGGAGGAAGATGGGAGGTGGGAGGGGCATAGTTGTAGCCTGCTGTCACAAGACTGCCAAGGTCAAGTGAGGTCAACTTTAATTATCGCCTGAGTAGGAAAGTTAATTAAAAGTGCTTCCCCTGAAGACTGAACACCCTGATAATTATAGCCTCCCTCTCTTTTACACCATGTGTACGCCTCCTCCTATTTTAAAGCATTTCTTTTTCATTCAGGCTCAACCAAATAAATGTTTGCTGACCTGCTATTTGTGTGTGTACATATGTCTGCATGCACATACTGTATATGCTTTATATCTGTATGCAAGCATGTATTATCCACACTCAAACACATGCATATACATACATACCTTATGCGCACATCAACAAACACACACACCCATACACACTGTACACCATGGTCATACACACACACATATTGCACCATGCTCATATATTCACACACACACACACACACACACACACACACACACACACACACACAAATAGAGCATGCTCTCTCTCACATACACACACACACACACACAAATAGAGCATGCTCTCTCTCACATTCACACACACACACACACACACACAAATAGAGCATGCTCTCTCTCACATACACACACACACACACACACACAGTCTGGGAGCATCACAAACACCAGCTCAAACATGGGCATACTCTGAAATATTCATGAAGCAGGGGGAGGAGAGAGGAAGAGAGAGATCTTGAGAGGAGGTGATCAGCATAAGAGTGCAGTGTTTGGAGCAACCCCTGTGTGTTTGTGAGACCAGTGCATAAGACACAGCTCAGTCCAGAGCAGACATGAGTTCACAGCGACCCTCACAGCCATCAGAAGAAACCTTCATCTACTCAGCAAGGCTCCAGAGAGGTTCATTAACATCAAGACTAGAAGGCCAAGACCTTTCACACTCAACTCTGCACCACCAAAGGAACGTAAACACATACTGACGCTCACTCAGACACACACATGCACACGCCTTTGTGGGTCATTGATGGTACCTTCCATGCCGCAGGGCCATGTTAGACAATAATTCCCCATATTAAAATGACTTTTTACTATATAAAGACTTTCATGTTCTGGTACCTTTTCTCATCACAACTTTAGATATTTCTCCAATCACTACAATTTGCAAGCAATAACATAAAAATCATTTGCTCATTTTGGGTGAAGTGTGCAATTATAGTTGAAACGCGGGGCAAAAGGTCATCTGCAGTTTCTCTGTTGTCAAATGGTTATATTATTGATCAGAGTATTATCATAACAGAGTATTAGCTATTTGGTCTTAAATCTGATCTCAGCACAATTCCATTGACCATCCTTATCATTGCCTCAGCTACACTTTACCTGAGGCAGACTCACCTTAGCTGATAGATATTTGCCTCATTATAGGTTTATGGTGGTTTGTGTCATGAAATAAGGTGTAATTTTCAGGATTGCTTTCTCTGCCATACAGGTGTAAGCAAATGTAGAGCAGTATTTGACTGTATCGACTTATCTTCAATATTCAGGGATATCCTAAACTCTAAAGTCTACAAAGCTTCTGCCATGAGCACAAACTGAGCTTCATGGCTTGAATATCAAGCCTCAGCCATCTATGCCATTAGCCAACTATAACTTGGAGACCATGGCAAGATGCTGGATGTGATCCACTAAGGGTAGGGTAGGTTTAAAATGATCAGGGTTCTTAAGGTTACTGCTAAATTCCTTCCCAGCTTTGCACCAGTGAGGTGAAGCTGTCTGACAGTGTTTTGTGGCCCATAGAGCAGGACATTGTTTGAGGGAAATGCCCTGGAGGAGTGTACACTTTTTGGCTAAATGCACTAGAGCAGTGTTCACCCTTCAGTTAAATGCACAAGAGGAGTGTGAGTGTCCTTCAGCTAAGTGCACTAGAAGATTGTACACCCTTCAGATAAATGCACCCTTTAGTGATATAGCTTCTTGTTAGTGGGTGGGGATGGTACAATTGGAAAATCCAATGTGGGGAGAAAAAAGGGGTAAACATTGTCTCTCCATATCTCCGTCTTTCCTTTTCTCTCTACACATCGCCCCCCCCGCCTTGGATTGAGTCAGTACATCCAGTCTAATTTGCAGTAAAAGCCTGCTGAGTACTTTACTTTCAGTGCTTCCAGCTCATCAGCATTTATATGGCTAATTCAGGGATAAAAGTCCATAAAACACCAAGCTGACAGGGCTACCCAAGTGGATTTCACAAAACGTCCAAATACAAATAACAAGAGAGCAAAACAAGGAGGGAGGGAGGGAGAGAGGGAGAGAGGGAGAGAGGTTTTAGTTTTGAGTTTTAAGTAGCCCTTATTATTCCAATTAACTCTAGAATTTGGGTGACCATAAAAACAATTGCTAACAAACTGAAATAAACAAACCACAAAAATAGCAACCCAAAAGAAATAAATATATTTAAAAAAGAAAACAAGTATACACACAGTCAATACATTCCCTCCCCCTAGCCATTAAAACTTCGAGATCAACTGTATAATTACATAAACACAGTTGGTGACTTGAAATTTTAGTTGTGTGGCTACAAACCACGAATCATAACCACAGAATGTGTGAAGCCAGCCATAACACTGTTGTTTTTCCTTGCACTTTAAATGGACAATTTAACTACCCATGACACAAAAAAGGCCCACGTTCTTTTGGTAGCAACGCTGGGACCCCCAGGTGAAAACCCCTCTCCCAGTCCCTGAAACCACATGGATAACTATTCAAAACAGGTCCTCCTACTTGTGGTGCGTCACCTGTAGACTGCTGTTGAGCAGCCGCTGGAAACTACTGGAAGCTGATACTGGCATCCACGGTCTCCCTATGTTTGGACCTCAGCTGTGGTAGACCCTGAAAAAGTTGACCTGCATTCTCAAATCCACATTCACCAGCTGAGACCCAACCCCAAATTTTTCACAGAAAATATTATGAGGGGAAAATGTGACATTAAATCATAAATAATACCTTGGTAGAGATAGTGTGATCATATAAATGTCAATAACCACCATATGATCACAAAACCTGGGATAAAAAATAAAAGCATCTGTTTTCAATCAATGTGTAATAAATGCCTTATAATCTTGCATCACTGACACCATAATTCAAGTGTAAGCAATGACCTAACCTCGTTCCCATATTTCTGTGTCACTACATAACTACATTGTTTCCCCCTTTTAATTATGAGAAACTGAAAATGGAGCTCCTCCCCTTTCCTGTCTATCGTAAAATCTGTTGTACAGTTTCAGTTCCTACCCTTCTTATAACACAAAAGTTCTTTTCAAATGTTGAAAAGTTATTGTCAGATGTTCATATGTTTGCAAAGTACTTTCCAAATACCCAAAAACCCCAAAGTGATCAAACCTAAACCCTGTTGGGTGCATAAAACATTGAAACTAACAAAAAATAAAAAAAAAAACAAGTCCTTATCTCACCACCACACAACCCCCAACACACACACACACACACTTTCTGTTTGCGCAAGTAAAACCCTCACCTTACAAACAGGGACAGAACACTTACATCAAGGTTTTCTTAAAAAGAGTATTGCTACTCCAGCACTTGTATTTGAACCGTGAAAAAAGGACATGCACCTACCACCAAATCACCCCACTCCAACTCATTACTGTCGTCAGAATGTGTTTCCCATAAGAACGTCACACTCTCCTGTTTAACACTTACAAACTCAGCCAGTATATTTTTTAGCCCTGCCCCCACTCCCATTAATATAAAAGGGCTTCCATATGAAGTAAAGAAGACATGACAAACGTAAGATAAAACATAAAAGAGAACATGTACCTTGTAACTTTATCATTTACTTTCTTTTAACCACACAGCTTTTCCTCTACATAATTTTACCATTACCTTTTTTCAAAAGGAATCTGTTTTTCTTACAACAGCACGTCAAATCCCTCCCACCAACCGATGAAGATTACCACAGACGCAACAAATTTACCCACGTCAGAGAAATAATCCCATACCTCCACTGCATCTCTAAAAGTCTCCTCCAAAAAAATCATTAATATCCTGTAAATAATAAAATTGCTCATCACTTCTCTGAGGAGTACAATCAGGCACACTTGAAGTAACAGAGAGAGCATTTTCATTCTTCATTTAAAAACACTGGCATTTAATTGTGAGCTTCCCTCAGACCTACCATCCCCTACCATTTGTCTTCCGAATAAGTGCTATCGACTGCACTGGCCTAAGTTTTAGATGGACATGTAAGCATTTTATCCCCGTCATCGCCGCATTCAAAGCATCGAATACTTCCAGTAGGGCATTCAACATTTACGACCTTCCCTATGCAAAACTCGTAAGTACACATTTAGTGTCGGCGAGTCCAGGAACATAAACATGCAACTGAAACTAAAATGCATGCCACAAGGTCTGGTTTTTACAACGAGGCGAGACCACCTTTTTTGTACTGGCAAATTTATGATATCACAAGAGTTTATGCAAATTACCATCGTTTGGAATGGTGGATTATTGTAACTAAAATATTTTCGTATGCAACCTGCCATCAGACGACGGCGTCAGTTATGCAAATTTATCACTGGCCTTGACGGAAGGAGGGAGAAGGCCACGTTCCTCTTGTTGAGATGCCATACCAATACCCCAATATGCCAATACGGAGTCAGTAGATCCAAACAAATGCAAACACTATCAGCGAAGCAATTAATGATTTAGAATCAATCTGACCTTTATTGGTGACAGATCCAAATGGAGAGAGGAATTCTTACAAATCATATGACATGAAGTCAAAGATTTTATTACCTCATCTAACGTAACTTCCCATGACTGGAAAAACTGGAAGTCTGTCTTACACGCCAGAGATTAGGGTTTTGCTTGACCAAGTTTAACACCAATCAGGAGATCTAATTGCTTTCACCCAACAGTACATTAAAGTAGTATTTCTGCATAACATAAAGGGGGTGAACAAAATAATAGAAACAGAGGTAGATGAATGTATTAACAAATAGGATTTAGGCTACCATTTTCCAGCAAAAAAAACTTCACTCCTTCTTGAAATGCTGTTAAAAAAATTCACTAGTTAGGCTTGTACTAATAAACTTGACTCCAGTGTAGTGGGATATTCGCAAAACTTTTTTTATAATCAAATGCTTGGGTGAACTAATTGAATTGCATAGCTACCATGTATGGCTTTTTCATTTGATTCTTCAGGCAAATACTAATGAAGACCCCATGAACGACTCCCACATGCTGTGCCTTCTTGGAATGCTGTTACATATGTTTGAACTGTTTACAGTGAGGTATTTGGGTAGTCTTCAAGAAGCAGGGAAATCTACTCCAAACTCAATATGTTCCAGAACTTCTTATGAACGTTTGATGATGTTTAGATATGGTGATTGACCACAATTAAATCCTTTTAGCAGTTTTTATGGGGGCATTATCATGTTGGGAACCTGTTTTGGAATCAGTGTTCATGAAATGGCTTAATGTTCTTTGGTTGCTATTATGGAATGCAGAGCTGTATACCATCCAGATATTGGAAATATATCAAAAGACTGTCAGACCATGTTTTTCATTGTTCCGTTTCCATTAGGTGTATGTTTAGTGCTCTTTATAGCACGTTCAGCATTGTTTGTACATTGGCCCTGGTTATATGTGATTTCCAAATAGCATGTGTGTGTGTGTGTGTGTGTGTGTGTGTGTGTGTGTGTTTTAGATTACAAAGCAAGCATAATTCACATTAGTATGACACTCGCTCTAGACCTTGCAAAGCACATGTTTTTCATAAAATGCAAGTAAATAAATAGCTTTTAATTACTGTGTGTATGATTATTTACCATTAGTTAGTAGAATATGTTCTCACATTCTGATACAATTTGATCCAACAATTAGGGCTTAGGTAAGATTAATGTAAACCATAAATCAAAAATTGAATAAATCCCACTGGGTGTGAATGACACGAGCTCACTGTGTTTTTGTGGTGATGTCATTCATGATGTAACTTGCTTAAGAAGCACATGCAATGTCATACAGAATAAATAGTAAAGAATATTTGAAAAATATTTGAATGAAAGGGAGATGGACGGACAATAGGGAGATCAGATAGCCTCTGCCTAAGTCTTCCTCTTTTTTTGCACAGGTACAAGTGGGCACCTCTCTCCAAGAGCAGAGAATCGTGGGATACCTCACCTGCACACACCTCCATGCCATTGAAGGTATGCATACAAACACACTCACCAAAAACAAGCAGACACTCACACACACTCTTATACCTGTACTTTCTCGCACATTCTCACATATGCACACGCTCACACACGTACATACACACACACTCTCTCACACATGTACTTATGTACACACTGTCAAATACACACATGCACACAAACACACATGCACACACTCACATAAAAACATGCAGACACTGACACACACTCACACATTCACACACACACACACACTTACATGCATAGACACTCTCTCAAACTTGCACATACATATACACTGTCACATATGCGCATGCACACACATACACCTGCACATACGCACACCAATGCACACACACACTCTCAAACATGCACACTCTTTCACACGCACACACACACACACACACACTGCATTAGACCCCACCCTGCTGCGCTGCTGACACAACCACTTGCTGGGTTATATAAGCTTGAGTCCAACTGGAGCTGAATATAAGTGACAGCCTCATCTTTCTTTTATTCTGTCTGACCTGTTTGTGTGTCCGTGTGAGACAGTCTGCCTATGAATCAGTGTGTACGATCCCGATGCACTCATGCATGAGACTGTACATATTTCTGTAAAACGTATTTTTCCAGAAAGCCACGAATACATGTGCCGATATAAAGCTAAATTCCCCATTATGCACCACAGATATACAGATATGTGCACCAGCTAATGGACACAATCTTACTACTGCAGAAACATGCATCAGCTAACAGCCGCAGCCCTCTGTGTGCAGCATTTTGTCACTCCTTTCGGTGTTCCTAAAGCCACAGCTAGACACTCTCCCTGCTCCCTCTCCATCTCCACTCACTCTGCTGTAAAATAAATTAACAGTAGCACGCGCTCCTTGGTTGCCATGGCGACTGGCTTAAGCTATTTTAAGCTGCAAGTCTGAGTCGCGATTTTGAAAAAGACTGATCTGCTGCTATTTCAGGACCCGGCCACGCAACCACATGCCTGCCCTGGGGCTAAATTTACACCCACTTCTATTTCTGAAGATAAATGAAGAGACTGGGGAAAGAGTGGAAACAGGGGAGATAAGAGAGACCTGATTATTCTCTTCCAACCTGCCCACTCTCCTCCACTCTTCTCTACCTTTCCCCTCGCTAATCCACCAGCCTCCACCTGCTCCCAGTGTCCCGCACCTGCCAATAATCCTCCACCTTATTCCACCTTTCTCCGCACTTATCCGTAATTTCCTCTAGTCCACACATTTTACCTTTAAATATGTAAACGTGTGCACTCATGCCTGTGAGTGAGTACGTACAGTGTACTACACGACATGTGAGTGTGTTTCGGTCAGCATGTGCGGGTCTGTGTGCACATTTTTATGGCCTTGACTTTATGTGTAAATGCTAGGCATGTGATAAAGTATGTGCGTGTGCGTGTTTGTTTGCACTAGAGCAGGTCCTGTGGGATAACATTACTGCCCTCATTTATTTCCTCTGTTTATACCACAGCTCTGTCCAGGCATAAATAATTGATCGTAAGTGAGAGGCTCATCTCATGGGCTTCCCGGACAAACAGTTCGATCCAGCCACACTGCACACCTGCAGCGTTTTGAAAGCACCTAAGTCACAATCTCTCTCTCTCTCTCTACCCACCTCCCTCCTTCCCTCAGGAGACGCAGCGGTGCGTTGTGAGCAGTTGGACCTGCTCCTGGAATGGGGGGCAGAGTTCAGGAAAGCGACCTCGTCTCCCGCTGGGGACAAAGGTCTGGAGGACCAGGTGGCTTTTGACGTCATTTTGGGGGACCTGAATTTCGACAATTGCTCCTCAGGTACTCCTCAGGGAAATGTTGGTGTAATTGCTGATGATGTGCCGGAGCGAGTCATTGTGGGTGCAGTGTGAGAGCAGTGAGTTGTAGGAGCAGTGAAGTGTGGGAGCAGTGAAGTCTAGGAGCAGTGAAGTGTGGGAGCAGTGAAGTCTAGGAGCAGTGAAGTGGAAGAGCAGTGGAGTGGAGGAGCAGTGAAGTCTAGGAGCAGTGAAGTGGAGGAGCAGTGAAGTGTGGGAGCAGTGAAGTGGAAGAGCGGTGAAGTGTAGGAGCAGTGAAGTGTGGGAGCAGTGAAGTGTAGGAGCAGTGAAGTGTGGGAGCAGTGAAGTGTAGGAGCAGTTGTTGGGTGTAGTAACATGTCTGACAAAGTCCCTGGTTGTTACCTGGTATGTTCTCTCATCTGAACAGCAGAATGCTACCAAGTAGGGTGAGGAAACCCCCCACTCACATTCCTCTCTCCTTCTCTCTCTGATGGTAATTTCCCCTCTCTCCCCTTCTCTCTTCCTCAGAGGATAAGCTGGAGCAACAGCATGTTCTCTTCACTCATTATAAGGATCCATGCCGCATGGGGCCTGGAGAGGACAAACCCTGGGCTCTGGGTAAGTGCACAGTGCACAGGTAGGTTGTCAGAGGACAATTGGTTCGAGTTTCTGGGTCCGTAACTTCAGAGGACACGTCTGGGGTATACCTCCTGTACCTTTTGAAATTTCCTAAAAATTTCTTACTCCAGTCAATTTTTTACTCCTGTCTTTGTAAATCAAGTTTACATTTACGTGTAAGTGTAACCAGCTGTATCTACATGAATAGTTGCCCCAGTGTGTACCAGCTAGGAGCCCCTCGGTAGGGTTGTGTTGATCTGACCTTTGAACTTTGACTCAGGTGTGTATATTGGCAGGTACACTGCTGGACACCAGTGGACTGTACGATGAAGAGGTCATCTCTCCAGAGAATCTGCAGAAGTAAATCACTCAGAAACACACACACACACACACACACATAGTAAAACACATACATGCTCAGTTAAAACGAATCATATACTTTTATACACTCTCACATACACACATATATTATCGCATACACATTTTCTCTTACAATTGCATCTACACACTCTTATGTGAGTTATACACTCACACAAACGTACGCTATAAAAACACACACACGTATACACAATCCTGGTCACTGCTTGCTTTTCTCTTAGGGTGATGGAGAATGAGGAAGGCAGAAAAGAGTACCTGGTATATCCCACCAGTAAGAATCAGTGCTCCAGTCAAAAGGGCCGGAAGATACCACTCAAAGGCAATGGCAGAAGGATCGACTATATCCTGTACAGTGAGGAGGGGCTGCAGCAGGACTGGAAAGTGGTATGTTGCTGTTTTTTAAACTCTGGTCTACTCATAGCAGAGCATTCTGGGATATCTGTGCTATATATGAACTCCTGACAGTCGCTAATGTTTGCGCCTGGAAATCAACATATTCTTAAATTTGGATTTGCAATGTTCAACAGTTGCATATGGATGAGTTCTAGACTGTAATTGTGTAGCACAACATGCATTACTTATTCACTAAGCAGACAGTTGCCTGCAGGCCAGCAACATTTTTTTTACAAATTATCCATTTGTACAGCTGTATATTTACAGAAGCAATTGTGATGAAGTAATAACAGTTTAGGGTGTTTTCATTACTCTAACACCCTAAACTGCTAGACAAATCTTACTCCAATCAATCACTACACCATACTGCTATCACAAAGATCATCCCTCCATAAACACACACACACACACACACCACCACCACCACCATCACCCGGAGAGCAAAAGAGAGAGAGCTTCCATCTCACAGTCAAACTTGTCTGTGCTCAGTGTGGCTTACTTCTGCCACCTTGTGACCAAACCATGCTGGTGTACGACAACGCAGAACACATCAGGATTTATGTGGAAACATATCAGTCGGTGTTATGTGCCATTCTTATAATGTCACAAATTAGTTTACAATGTCTGTAATGGAAGTCAAATAATTTTACGGTTCTAAACATCGGAATGAATGTTGTTCTTAGAGCCCGTGATATCTCAGTGTTTGATTGAAGCGTGAGACAGCTCAGGTTCTCGGTTGGATGAGATACAGCATTAGCTGATGCCTTGCTGCCTCCTGCAGGACGTGGAGGAGGTCAGCTTCATCACGCAGCTCGCTGGACTCACTGACCATCTGCCCGTTGCCATGCGCCTCGCTGTCTCTACCGGGGAGGAGGAGCCATAGGCAGAGGGCACGCCACTGCAATGCCACGGAGAGAAAGAGAGAGAGAGAGGAAGAAAGGAGGGAGAAAAGGAGCGATAGACAGAGTGGAGCGGGTGAGAGGTGCAGAATGGAGCTCTCTGGCGTCCTAGAGATTCCGTGGGTCCCGAATTCGGCCCGATCCGATGTCGTCATGCCAACCCTCACCCCGGAAATGCCTCATGGATTCGTCTTCTGCCACCTCTCCCCCTCCCTCCCAAAGTTTCAATATTCTTTCATTTAATGAATATGCGTGAGTTTTTTTTATTGAATTGATACTCCTGCTCTGAGGAGTTCTGTCTTTCGTTGCCATGACAAGGGCTGTGGGAATGAACAGAGCCAAAGGGAAAGGTGCATGAGATGAGAACTCCCAGGATGCCTAGCGGTTCCTCCCCAGCATGCCTGTCAACTACTCCCCCTCCCCCACACACCAAGGCACCTCCCACAAATCTCAAACAAAGTGTCTTCTTTTCTAAAGTCTTTCTTAAGGTTTATACTCTTACCTCACTGCTCACTGTCTTTGCGGAAAATTTAAATTGAATTTCTACTGGAATGCTGTGTATAACAGTAATATAATAACGGACTGTCGTTTCACATTATCTGTTTGACAGGACAGCCACAGCTCACTGCTGCAGAAGGCTCAAATGCTGTTGAACAATGTGTGTGTGTGTGTGTGCGTGTGTGCGTGCGTGGATGCGCGTGCGTGTGTGTGCGTATAGTTGGATCAGATCTGTCGATTGATTTCCCTGATTATAAGCATTATAAGCATGTTATCCTAGTATGTACCCCAGCGTTGCCATGGCGACCTCCTCTGCAATTCTTCTGCCTTGCCACAACCTGCCAGGCCTTGCCACGCCCTTGTTCTCACTCCTTCCAACTCTCTCACTCGTTCCTCTGACGACCCTCCCCCTGCTAAGGATGTTGGTGTTTTTTTTGGGGCAGAAAAGGAGGGGCAGGAATCCTGCGGGGATGAGTATGTACACCGTTTTTACTCTAAACCTACTCAGCCACGGCAGGAGCCAATGTTTACACACCCGGCTACTCGCTTCGGGCCTCACAGTTACCCTGTACAGAAACTTTACTATAATAATACCCTACCTGGTTCTGTTCTTCTGTCACCTTAATGTTTTTATACTTGCTAAAATTATTATTATTATTATTATTATTATTTTACAATCATTATTATTAATGTTATTATTGTTGTTGCCGTTGTTGTTATGGGTAGAATATGTTTTTTTTAAGTATAGCTACATGTGTTTTCACATGTTTTCATCTAAGTCTGCAGCTGTTAAGTTCTGCACTCCAATGCGGTGCCCTCATGCCCTGCTTGGGTTCAGTGCTCTCATGCAGTATCTGTCATTTTGACAAAGGCACAGGTAAGAATGTCCTGGTCACTCTCACCTGGAGACATCACAACCTAAGGACTTACTCAGGTGTCCATATGGGGCATGGGATCTTTCTGGGTGGTGAAGGAGAGGTGACAGGTCAGGGTTAATTCCCAGGGACTGTTGTAGCTGCATGCTTTGTAAAATATGCTTCACGACTACTAGTTTCCCTCCACATGTGATCTCTTACATCAGCTTTTTTTTTGTTATAATATTATAATCATTGTTATGGTTATTTTCATTTTATTTCTATTTTGTGAAGAGGAATGTTGCTGCTGACTCAGGGCTGGCCTGGTTTCACTAACAGAAGCAGCAGCGAAGGGATTTTATTTGTTTTTAATTGTTGCGTTTATTACAGCTTGTTCTACAATGGCTTCTTTCTTCTATTTAAAACATATTCCCTCTTTCAATCATTGAGTCTTTGTGTCATTCATTTTGTTCTGTGCTCTCAAAATGAACCAACTCTCATCATTTGTCGGGTGTACCACAGAAACCAGCTCAAAGATTGTGCATTAAAAATCTCTCTCTGAGATCATACAGGAAACATATTTTGACCCCTTGTGCATGTATGGCTGTTTTTAGCGAAAATGGTTTCACTGTATCTTTATATACGTTTTCACATTAAGTCAAATTTCTCATGCAGTGTGACAGTCAAGGCCATCTCATTCAAGACCAAGACAAAGACTGCTTTGGGTCAAGTCAGACAAAAGACAGAGCTCAAACAAGGTAGAGACTGAGAGAATACTGAGAAGAGAATAGTCTTTTAAAATTCTTCAAAATCGTTATATTAATAGTGTAGGAGATTATAGCACATACTATTGCAAAAATCTGCCAACCCTGGACAATTTTTTGAGCGCCACATTGTTGCAAGCTAAATGCAGTAAGTACTGTTTCATTAATTGCATCATTAATATTATTATTAACATACTTTAATTACTTTCAATAGTATAATGACTATTGAAATCATTTGAGTAACAGAAGACAGGTATAATTGTATTTGTCATTCAGTATGAATTAAATAAACACACATGTCCCTTACACTGTGTACTAACGCCCAGCTGGCATCACAAAATCATGTGTAATGTCAGAACAAGTTAATAAATGGAGCAAAACTGTTTATAAAATTGTAGAAAGACATTTTTATTTTATGAATTTGTTATACAAGTTTCATAAAATATACAGTTTTAACAGCGGGTTGTCCACTGTATATTTGTGTTCATTTTTTCAACACTGGTTTTTTCATTCCAAACTAATTTATTTGGTTTGTAACAACTTTTCAAGACATATGGGCGTATTTAATGTGTTTTGAAAGGTCACACAAACATGGGAAAATCTGTGCACAATGACAGGCATCTTTCAGTGTAATTTAGGCTACCATAATTTGTACATGTATACTTTGATGTAAAATTGAATACTGGTTGGCAGGTCTGCTATTGGCTATAGGAATAAATTTGAGTTTCCAAATAAAGATATCTAAGACTAAGGCAAATTAGGTGAGAGATGGAGATGAACCAGACACATATGTTTTGGTCAAGAGACACAACAGAACTGTTACTTCCCCCTGTGTTATTCCCTGATACACCATCATTCCCTTACTATGGAGATGGATTATGGAGCAGATTGTTGATCAGATGGGAAAAGAGAGATGTGGTCTTTTATCTGCCCCTGTGACCCATACGCTAAAGGCTAATGCATTAAATGCAAACACATTAGAGGGTGATACACCACACAGTAACATAGCAAGGAGGACTACATATTAAAGTATATTAAAGGATAATACATTAAGCTGTAACATATTGGGGGCTGATACACAACAGGCTAATGTTCTAAAGGCTGACATGTTATAGGCTGGTACATCAAAGGCAAACATTCTACTGGCTAACACAATAAAGGTAATCTCACACAGCCTCCACCCATCACTTCATACATGCACAAAACAAGGAAATAATATTAGGAAGGAAGTGGATGAAAGGATACACATGGTCTGGGCACAATTGCAGAGCCCAAGAAGCTGACATCTGTTAGACATTTATGCTTCGGTATCGGGTATATTTTTACACCTTTTGATTACATGGATGTCACTTTCGGTAATGTACGGCCCATAGCTGGCCTCTGTGGACCTCAAGGCAGGTCAAGGTAGACTTTCATGCACCTATGGAGTCCCCCTTTGTCATACTGAATACAGAGGTCTCTATCCATACTGTGTACAGTAGCAGTACAGTCTTGCTAGTATCAAGTATCTAAAAGGACATGCCAAAAAAAAAAAAAAAAAAAAAAACACCAGATTTCTTGTGTGAGCATGTGAAAGTTTCTTGTGTTTCTGAGAAAGTATCTGGAATATTTTTGTGCATCCCCAATTCGGTGCTCTGTAAACTAGCTGTAGAGGATTAGTTTATCGATTTTATATCAGAAATTAAGAACACCAACACTTAACAACAGCACTTATGACAACAGTTACAATTATAACCTTTAAATAAGTCTTTGATTCTATTTGGCTCAGTGAAGTGTAGTGTAAACCTAAAAAAAAGCTCAAAAAACTTGGTTAGAGAGTAAAATGTATGATATACATGAGGGAATTAGGATTTAATTAAATATTCATTAGGGGGTTCATTACTGAATCTGGCTCTGATCTATTATTAAATATCCTTTCATAACAGACGATCTATTTGAATTATTACCCCCCAAAAAAAGACCAGAAAACTGCTAAACTTCTGAACTACTAATATTCTAAACTATTGCAATTGTAATGATACTTAACACAAACAAAAAGGAACTGGTGAAATTAACACTGAGGTCAAAACTGAATTAAAATGTTTTGTTGAACAATTACAAACCGGCAAAATTATGGTGTAAGACCAATTCTTGTAGATTAACTAAATTGCAGATATTTAACAAGACACTAAAATGAAATAACCAGCACAGAGAGGGGCATCAGGGATGTAGGAAAAGAGCCATGACGAAAAATCGAAACAACGAAACAACCACATAATTGAAGGGAACGGTTCTTCTCTTAACTTTCCCACACTCTATACTGTAACCTCTACTGGACAAATCAGCTCCCCTCTCTTCAGTTTGTCATTTACATGGTACAACCAGCAGGGATTGAAGGTGATAACCCTGACAACGTGATACCAAGTTACAGCACTTAAGAATCTGAGTTCCATTATCATAACACATAGTAACAATAACTAGTAATAGTAATAGTAATAGTAGACTGTCAAATGCAGGACTCAGCCATGCAATAAGGTCAACTGTGTTATGTGAACCATATCGGCCACAAAAATTAAATAAACTGGTCCTTTGCTGTCACTTGATTTAATAACTTCAGTGATAGTGAGTGCTTTAAAAATGCAAGGGAAGAGCTTCAATATAGGCTAACTTCCAAAGGAGTTCCCTTTGATATTTGTGAAGCAGTTTGAGAAGGAACCAAACACAGGCTGGAGATTTAGGTTAAAGAGAATGCCTTACATTAAATATTTAGAAGAGCCCAACCAATAACAAGAGCTCAGTGAGTGGTGACAAATAAAATGAGTTAATTCATCTCACCAGGACATTGTGCGAAACAGGGTTTTAACAGCACTCAATAATTACATCAATGAATCAGTGGCACTGTTCGAACAGTCTATATGCCCCAGGCTTCCACAACAAAGTCAAATCAGTGATCTACTTAGATGACCTGGATTTGAGGTCTCAAATAGAACATGGGCTACAGTACTGTCAGCCCTGGGCCCTGGCAGTTAATATAATTCAGCAAACATGATGCTCTCCCAAAAACAGCCAAATGACAGAAGAGCATAGAAACTAACTTTAGGCTGGCAACACCACTCTCAAACACAACCACAATTATCCTAACCTGTGGTGAAACCATGTGACGTAGTCTGTAGGGCAGATGGCTCTCAACTGATTTTGTTCCCCTGTATGACCTGTGTTCAGTTCCCAGCTCCAACACCCTTCCAATCTACAACCTCTCCAGCTTTCCAATTTCCTGCAAAAAATACAAAAAGATGGGAAACTGCTTACTCCCTTTTTGATGGAGAAAAACAATTCCAACAAAAACTAAGCAAACTAAGTTGTGTCTGATGGCAGACCACTTGCTCATCTTTAGAAAACCTTTAAATAAATATAAAGCAAAGTTGAGTCATATTTAACTCTGAAATGTGACAACCCCCTGGCTGTGTATCTCTTCCCTGTTTGTGACGCAAAACAGAGACAGATCCTGACCAAGTATGGATTCAGAGACCACAGCCTGTCAAAGAACGAAAGGCAGTGTGGTCACTGTGAGGTAGGTGAGGGAGACAGTACTTTCCCCTTCACTATACCATGAAAATGAAAGTTATAGGAAACATTGTTATTGAGAATTAAACATCTATCAACACTTAAAACATGAATGACCAAAAAGTAGCCAAAGTTAGTGACAGATAGCATCAATGAAAGACCTCAGTTTACACTGAG
>JAFBMS010002514.1:0-27960 GCA_019788955.1 Albula glossodonta
GCAGGCTGGGTGTGCTGCTCTGAGTGTGTGTGTGTGTGTGTGTGTGAGTGTGTGAGTGAGTGAGTGTGTGAGTGTGTGAGTGAGTGAGTGAGTGAGTGAGTGAGTGAGTGAGTGAGTGAGTGTGTGAGTGAGTGAGTGTGTGAGTGTGTGTGTGTGTGAGTGGGAATAGTTAACCAGCAGGCTGGGTGTGCTGCTCTGAGTGTGTGTGTTGTTTTTGCAGCAGGAAGGGCGTGTTAATGTCTGCGAGGGGTCTGCGGGTTTGGCAGTATGTGCACCGAGTCCTGGGCTGCGGAGTCTTGATCCTGGCCATCCTACCAGCTCTCACTGCAGGTATGTCTTTCCCCTTCCATGAGCCCCACACACACTCTCTCACACACACACATGGCTGTCCAACTACTGTAGTCTCCAACTCTGTAACTAATAGTCCTCGTCCAGCGCATCCTCTGTGCATGCCATCCCTTAGCGTAGCCACACTGTGCTCCCCTCAGCTGTCCTCTGCTTAAAGACTATCACTCTGCGTGGTTGCAGATTGCAGACTTGGTTTGTTCACTGTGTCTTATTCTCCACCTCTTGCCCTGCCCTGCCACGCCCCTAACCCCTCCTCTCCCTGCATCTGTCTCAGGAAAGTGGAGTAACTGCAGTCACCCCCTGGTCCCGGAACATGGGGGTTTCCGCTGCGACCCGTCGCCCTGCCGTGGCTTCCCGCAGAAAAGCGTCATCCACTATTTCTGCGAGCCGGGCTACTCTCTCCCGCCTGACGTCCACAGCTCACGCTGTCTCCGGCGGAGATGGAGTCCCAGCGTGCCCACCTGTGTCCATAACCAAGGTGAGTGGGCGGGCTGGCGAGTGGGCGACCGTTCTGTTCAGAGATCTGAACAACACACCTACCAACCTGCCAAATATAACCCCACAAAATGGTATTATTTAGAGAAATTATTCACTGTGTGTGAACATCTTCAGTTTACATTCAATAAATCATTTACTCTTGGGTATAGCCCCAAGCTAAATCTCTTACTCATATCTGTTTAATTGGGGAGTGATGAATCGCTTTCAAATACCAAAGACATAATATGCACAAAGGGAGGATTCCATTTTGTTCCGTCTTTTTTTTTTTTTTTTTTGCTTAAAAAATGTGGTCAAAGAGCAGATAGTTTATTCCTTCCTCCGAGCTCTGTGCGCATGCACGCAGAATCCCTGTGCTGTGTCAGTGCATGCAGGATAATGTGAGTCATATCCTGTGTGAGCGCCGTCTCTGCAGCGCTGCGGGGCTTAATGAGCTCTCCTGCCCGTGCCCAGCTGGGCCTCATGCTTCGGGAGACTAAAGCATGGTGACAAAAGCCTGCATCACAGAACACTTCACATTCTCACCCCGTAGCCATGACATCACAGCCATACCTGGAGAGCGTTAGAGTGTGCAGCTACCGTAAATCCCGTCACATATGGCCACATCTAGACTTCAGAGTTTCAGCAACGTTACGTGTTACGGAGGTGCACACACATTATCATGTGAGGCATGGTAGAATATGCAGTGTTAACGTCCTCATTCCAGCATCCTGCTCACTCCGTTGCAGTAAAGCTGTGACATCACTACCTCCAAGGGTAATGGAAGAGCTTCACCAGCAGAGGTCTGAGGTTTCACACTAATCCTGCCGCATTTCTGTCTAACTGCAAACTAATTTCACTTCTTTCTGGTTACAAAACAATGAAAACACTGTAAAGGCAAGTGGACGAACCAGTCTGTGTGAGATGGACAGATAAGTGTGCCGAGGAGAGTAAACCAGTGTAGTTTTCTGTAGAAGACCTCCTAATCCGCCACATGAGGGCCTTTCATAAATCAGAGTTTTTCATTTCAGCCCAAAGGATGACAGCAAACTGCCATCAGCTGCAGATTCCCCGCTCAGCACAGCACAGTCAGGCAGAGGTCTGGAGCAATCATGGCAAAACAGTAATGAGACGCAGCATGAAGGGCGGCCTGGAAGAATGACCTACATAATCTAAAATAATGTGTAAAAGGATGTTAAATGCAGAGTCTGCGCTTTTGAATCACCACTGTTTTAAACTTCCTCTTTTGGCTTGTAGCTTGATAAGACAGGAAACCCATCAGTGAGAACAGGAAGTCACCAAGTTACCAGTCTAACCAGAATTTTTCCTCTACGCGAGTGGAACTCTCCAAAAAACACTGCGTCACAGAAATATTTAAAAAGTCAAAAAATGGTTTTTGGCAAAACCTGTACTTGGTAAAAACATCTAAAAATAACATCCGTATGCTTTACCAGAGTGACCCGAAAATATTGACTGAATCCACCACATTTACAGTGATAAAGGCACAAACAGACGCAGTGAAATAGCTGCCTGCTTGTGTTCACAGAGTCCCCTGAGGACAGAGCGGCAGACTCACTCCCCAGCGTCGCCACCACAGCCGTGGGCGTGTCCATCTTCCTCCTGACCACGACAGCCTGCATGGTGATCAAGTCCCGTCTCTACCCCTGCCATTCACACAGGTAACCCCCCTAGAATCTCTCTACCCCCGCCATTCACACAGGTAACCCCCCTAGAATCTCTCTACCCCTGCCATTCACACAGGTAACCCCCCTAAAAACTCTCTACCCCTGCCATTCGTTCAAGCAGGCCTTTAAATTTTACACTAATCAGAAGAATGTAGCTTGGTCATGCATTTATCAGTGAGCAGGGTTTCAGTTGTTTGGCCTCTGTCATTGCAGACTGTGTGTTGAATGTGAGTTGTGGTGTGTTCATTGCAGCAGACGATCTTCAGACCAGATGGACCTGATGGTGGATGGCTTGCCCGTGTCGCTCCCCACCTATGAGGAGGCAGTGTACGGGAGCTGGGGCCAGCGCCTCCCGCCCTGCCAGGGACCCACCCAGCTCCTATTGGCCCAGGAGGCCCCAGGGAACCACACGGTGACTCCACACATCCAATCAGAGTCTGGGAGCCTCTGCCTGTCACCAAATCAAAATGCAGAGCTTCCTCCGCCTCCCTACGAGGAGGTCCCAGCGCAGCCTAGACCCGCCCACAGCGAGGAGACTGGACAGGCGCGCCAGATTGGACTGTCAGTGCAGAAGGACATTTAAACTGTGTACCTGCAAACTACAGAGGGATTATAAGATTATGATCCACTGACTGTACATCCTGTGTCTGAAGGACTGAGGGCGTGTCTGCCGTTATCGCAGGGTGGACTGTAAGGGCTGTGGGCGGGCCAGCCCTCGCTTTGCCAAACCTCAGGATTTGAGGGAATATCCTGAGGAAAACTAGTAACCTACAGCTGGCCTTGTCAGGTACAGGATGTCCAGAGGAAAGCACCTGCCAATCAACTCTAGACTATTTATGATTGATATTATCTCCATATTATGTTATCGATATTATGTTTCTAACTGTCTGCTGGGAACATGAAGTTTGTTATCCTGTCAGAGATGGGACTGAGAGCTGATCAATGTGGCGGCTTTGTGACGCTTGTGGTCTGGGTTTCTGATCTCTCTGTTATGTGCAGTGTCCAGCGTCTGGGCTGCACAGGAGGACACAAGATATAAATGGTACTGACTGTAAGCAGGGAGCCGGCCACCACTGGATTTATCAGCCAATCAGAAGCCAGCATGCACATGGCTAACCTGAATAAAGACTGATAAGCAAGATGGTGGTGCAGGAAGTTTGTGGCAATGGGCAGGAAGTGAATGCGTCATCATGGAGATGCCACTGAGCCTGTGGGTATTTTTTATGCCCTGTGCCAATATCTCTAAAAAACAAATAGGAAACTGAAAGATAGTGAGAGAGCGTGGCGGCTCAGGGGTTTGGCTCTGCTGGTTCTGCGTCTTAAATATTGACCAAAATGCCAGAAGGGGAGTCAGCGCCTTATGATTGACCAAGCAAACCACATTACACAGCCGACTTTGAATGTGTTTTCTTTTTTAAATGAAAAAAATGTAATATATTTGTAATTTAATATTTACATCATTAACTTTGTATACAACATTGCACAGAAATATATATATATATATTAAAGTCTACATGTTTCTAATTGTAACTGGACTCTGGTTTCTGGTTATTTTTTTCTGTACCAACCAAGTTAATGCTTATCTTGTGCCTGGCTGAAGAGGAAGAATAAACCCACATAGTTTACATGCTTTCCTGAGAAATGGGTGAAAAACAAGGTCATAACCAGCTGCTGTGGTTTAATAACTCCTAATCTGCTTCCTCTGCTGTTAACCTTGGGACGTTATTCACTGGGTTATAGTTCAGCTCAGCAGCAACAGCTTAAGGTGTTTATGAGAGGGCGAACGCTGCATGGGTCTTTGATATGGCATGTCACGCCCCAGCGCTCTGTACCTTTGCCACACCTGGGGAGGCCAGTGATCTTAACTGGAAGAGTGGGTAAAGCAACAAGTGCAGTAGAAAAAACATACAATACTTCTATAGCATTGAGTTACAATTCAGTGACACACTTACTGAGAAAAGCAGAAAAACACAAAGTGCTTATTTAAAAAAGCACTTTCACTGAAAAGACCCATTGCCAAAACAAATTAAAGCTGTCTCAGGAAATACAGGGTATTCATGGGTGGATGTTACTTAAACTGGTTAAGTGGAAATGAGTTATTTCATTTGCACAAATGAAACAAAACAAAACATGTCTGAGCAACATTTCCTCCCACATCCTAATCTGCCTGCATCAGCCTGTCACCAACAGACCAAGATAAGAGACCTTATTCTCTTATTCGTAGATTCTTAGATTCTTATCCGTAAGTTTGGTATCACATATGGGGTCTGTCGGTCTGCTGATGGTTACCCCCCATTTGTCAAACTGGGCCACTTCATTCACAGGTGCTCTGTTTCTTATAGATTCTTAAATTAAAATGTTCTGAATGCAAAGTGAAGATAAAGAGTGAATTATTCATGATTATTGACCACGTGTCAGCATACAGAGCCTTTTAAAGTGGTGAATAATACAGTATACTGTAAGCAGGGCTTACAATTGTATATTTAAATTAGGCATTTTTACAAAAGGGAATTTAGATCATTCCATTGAGCTGTCTCCCTTTCTATTATTCAGACAACTTTTTTGAGTGTGGTTGCTTGTGTTTACCAAATTAAATGGGATGTATGCCTTGATGTTGGAATGAATGTTGGTAATTTCCCTATAAAATAACCAGAGTTTTTAAAGGGTATTTCAAGTAAAACCCAAAAACTTCAAATGATTTTCACCTCGAAGTTTTCATTAAATAACTGATTTCTGTGAGGATACTATTATTTTGGTATACAGTGCCCTCTTGTGGTGAAAGTCATGACACAGCGAAATATACAACGCATCCTGGGCTAACGTTTTAATTTTGAAATGCCCGGTATCAAAGTCCAATGAACAACGCTTGCGCCTAGAAGCCAATGTCAATGTTGGATATTAAAATGCAATTTCCTCGCTGTAACTTGTATTATTATTTTTACATCCTGATTTTGCCAGTTTATAGGCTGTCATATTTTCCATCCAAATTTCATCCTTTTTTTTTTTTTTTTTTTTTTACATAAGCACACTTTCCTGGATTTACTTAACAGAACCTGCCAATGATGTGAGGTTAACAAATGTAAAAACACAGCTATTCCTTTATGTTTTCAGGTCATTATAGTTTATATGGATGTAAGCTTACACAGGCGTGTGTCTAAGTCTATATTTAAAATAAGCACGGTTGTAGATGCATGCCTGTTTGCACTTATATCTTTATAACCGATAAAAACATCATCCCACAATAGAAACAAAGACCGTTAAAAGAATGTCTTATTCTTTCATTATGTCATCGTCTTGTATACATTTCTTGTCTGTCCTTTCTTTACCACTTTAAAATACATTCGTTTACAGTTCTGTGGTTTATGCAGTTCCTAGAAATACCACTAGAGGGAGATATTTGCCCAGTTTTTCAATCTCCCAATTATCAATCCAGACACCCCATTCTCCTCATAGCAAAACAGTGTATTACAACAAGTTTTATAAAACAATGTAATCCTTCGTTTGTCTTTTTCTATAGACACATAGATTGGGTTAAACTGTAAGTTCTGAGCTCTGGTGTTCAGATCTCTGAGATTGTTTACTTTGACATGCGTTAATACAGAGCAGAGAGCCGCATCCGACACTGATAGCGCAGAATTAAATCTGAGAAGGAATTATTATTAAATGACGTGGATTAATTTCAGACCTTTTTTTCCCAGCAGTCAGATGTCTGAAAATACTAAACTTCTAACAGCTGGCCTCCCCCGAAGTAGCAAACTCTGCAGAGCTTTAGTTTTACTATTCTGTCTTTTCGGTGAGCCGTCAGTGCAGAAACACTTTTCTTAGGCAAAATATGTTTGTGTCTTGGCAGCAATGAGACCAGCTGAAGAACACCTGTGGGAGACCAAGTTTTATTTCAATTATATTTGCACTTCTGTTACAATATTTATTATAACCATTGACTCTTTAATGAAGGCCTCTCGTTTTCATGTCAGGAAAGTATCATGACGAGAACCATGTAGTGGCTCGGTTGTGGTGGGTTCGAACTCAAGATACTGGATAATGAGCAGTCAGAACTTACGGCAATGCTCACGCTCCACTGTTTGCGCAGCTGCAGTACTGCAGACCCGTGGTCCTCGTGGGTATGATGGTTTTGTCTTCTGGTTTCCCTGTTTTCTGCCATTGGTGCAGGTTCAGCAACCCGGTGACCACACTTTCACTAATCAGGACTCCACGGTTCCACCTGTTTATAATTTAAACAATGAAAGTATGCACTCTCCTACATAAACTATACGCCTTACCGCGCAATCAGAGAACGAACGCGTTCCTGTATCTGACTGATGAGTTACCTGCCCTGGGATGGGAAATATGAGCTGGTTTCTGACAGAATGTGGTGGAAGAGAGTTAATCACCCATCAGTCAAATTCAGAACAATTAACAGGGCTTGCAACTGCGCAGACCAGCATACACAGGGGACCCGAGGACCGAACATGACAGACACTGCCATAAAAAGGTATGAAAATACCGTAACATTTTCAGGCAGCTGGTGACAGATGAAGCGGCATGATCTCTGCTCGCGTTCCTTCAGATGTCGCCTCGCGCACGCATGGTCAGCGAACTGAACGGGCCCAAACATGGCTGCCTGGCTGCCGGTCGGCTGTACGCTGCAGCATTTCATTACGATATTTTCCTTAATTCAGTGAAATATCATATGGCCAACACACTACAGCGACTGTAAGTTAACTTCTTGGCATTTGAATTCAACATATTGCAGGAAAAGTAGCATTAACAAGCTCATGTTTACTTCAGGAGTGTCGGAGCTAATATTTTGTGGTATTACAAGAAAGGATTCACAGACATCAACGGCAAAGGTCTTTAATTTTGTTTAGTGATTGATACATGGTTTAAAATGTAAAAATTGCGTTAATTCAAACATACGTTTTCTTTAAAAAATAAAAGGGAAACATTTTCAGAGGTACACAATTGTACGGCAGTATCAATTGTAACAACCCTCTTCAAACCGTTCTTAATTACATCACACGTTATACTCACACATATTGTGTATGTAGTTGCCACTTTAAAGTACAGTTTAATATAGGATTAGTTATGGGAACATTAAACACATAATGCTTTGAAAGCATCAGTAATGCTACACATTGAAGATACGTCAATAAAACTGAATAACATGAAGCGGTGCCAAATTTCATGAATGCATTCTCTTGCAAATGAAACGTTTCTGCAGCAAACCGGTACAATCAAGAAGCTCAAGTAAAGCAAAGCGTTTTTTCTCACAACTTTAAGAACATTTTTGTTGTCTCCCAACCAGCTGTGGACCAAAAACTAAATTAATTGATTCACCTGACAGCGCAAACAAGAAGCAAGCGACTACACAGTGCAGAAAAAGCTAACCTTTGTGCAATTTAGGATAATTTGTCATTAATCTCAGACTATATATGAACGAGAATTTTGGTAAGTATGATTTCTGAAGTTAAAAGAATTTATTCTGTAATGTTTGATAATTTATCATATTTTTAACTGACACGATATGCCCTTATTCATCCTATAAAAACATACAAGCTTATAATGAAGGTATGCAGCTTTTCATATTTGATTCAAGCTTAATGTTTTTGTAAACATTCAATACTGCTGAACAGATACACAGTCACAGACCATGGCAGGGAGTACCTGGCGAAAGTTGCTGCTTTCAGAGATTTGAAAAATGTCATACAAAAGAGATATACAGCTAAAAACACCAACTCAAGAACAAACCTGATAGAAGGCAATTTCATGCATTTTGTTTTTTAAAAATCTATTTTTTGCTTATATTTCAGGTCAGCAACTACTTTTCATGAAAGTTGGCATTTCAGATGTTGGAACAAACAGCCAAAGAGGAGCCGGAACTGAGCTGGTCTCTTCCCTAATCAACATGATTTCCAGTCTGAGTGAGTATGAATCATATCTAAGAGAAACTCAGAACGGACACACCTTAATGCACAGAACGCTTTCAGGAGATACAGCTCCGCATTTGGGAAGTGTGTCTCTCAACAGGTGAGAACATATTTTAACAGCAAATGGAGCCGATTTTAGCATATCTGTTATATGGCAGTAAATTTTCTGTAAGGTTCAGGTGGAACCATGTTATTGCCAAGATCCTGCACTAAGTAAGACGAGCCTGCTCTGACCTTTGGGACTGTCCTGCTGACTCAGAGGGGGTCAGGGGGTCAGAGGGTCAGCCCACACCACTCTGTCTGGGTAAATGCCATTTCACTGCTGCTGCCCGTCAATGCATTTTAAAAGAGTGTGATTAAGTACAGCACAACGACTACAGCGCTCTTAAGAGCTCACAGAAGCAATGATATCCTTTCAAGAATAATGATGGTGTCAGACCGACAGGCAGTTTGATCTGGTGCTACCTGAAAAGCTTATTGTGTAGGATTAAACAAACAACAAAAACAACAAAACAAACAAAAAAAAAAACGCTTAACTCTGTAGTAGTATATGGTTTTATTCTGTACCTCCACACACAACTTACTGACATCAGTAAAACTAATATTTAGTTCTATGTGTTTATTCTTGGATTACTATGGCTTAAAAAATTCTATCAAGTAAAAGTACATAAAAGATGATATAAAAAGATGCCACTGATTTATTTTTCCACCTGGTGACGGTGTGTCAGCACTGTGTTACCTGGTACAGGTGTGCTGTTAAACACTTCTTCTCTAACTGCTACTGAGGTAAGATAGCCCTCCTGTTTCACATCACCTCCTGCCAGACATACAGTTATATGGCTTCCTGACCTTCATTTCACTGTGATCTATTTGGGTTTGTGAAATAACCCAATAAGGATTACCTGATACTGTCATGAGGTATAGTTTTAGCATTAGACGCGTGTGTTGCGTCTGAGGCAGTACTGGGTGGCAGAAGACAGATGCGGCTGCTGCAGTTTAATCGCTGAAAATGCTAAAATGAGAACATGGCGGTGCAGAAATGGAGACCATGAAATTTTAGTGTGACTCGTGTTCCTCGAGTGTGCCCCCACGCAAGAACAAGCATTCTCTTATTACCAGCGACAAGGTGTCCTCGCCTCAGGACTCCCTACAGTGTGCGTGTTTGTGCGTATAGTTTTGATTAATCCCAGAATCTCTGAACTGATTCTGATATGGAGAGCACCATTATTGTTTAGTGTTTAAAAAGGTAGCTGGCCTCTTAGCGGTGTGGCTAAAGTGAGAGTGGCATCACAACAGCACAGTTACCACCCCAGCCCCCGCCATCTGTGTGCTGGAGCAGGGCTGGAGCAGGGCTGGAGCAGGGCTGGAGCAGGGCTGGAGCAGGGCTGGAGCAGGGCTGGAGCAGGGCTGGAGCAGGGCTGGAGCAGGGGTGGAGCAGGGCTGGAGCAGGGCTGGAGCAGGGGCAGGAGCGGGGCAGGAGGGGGCTGGAGCGGGGCTGGAGCGGGGCTGGAGCGGGCAGGAGCAGGGCATGAGCGGGGCAGGAGCGGGGCTGGAGCGGGGCTGGAGCGGGGCTGGAGCGGGGCTGGAGCGGGGCAGGAGCGGGGCTGGAGCGGGGCTGGAGCGGGGGCAGGAGCGGGGCAGGAGCGGGGCTGGAGCGGGGCTGCAGCGGGGCTGGAGCGGGGAAGGCGGGGCTGGAGGGGGAGCGGGGAAGGAGCGGGGCTGGAGTGGGGCAGGAGCGGGGCAGGAGCGGGGCAGGAGCAGGGGGTGGAGCGGGCTGGAGCAGGGCTGGAGCAGGGCAGGAGCAGGGGCAGGAGCAGGGCAGGAGCAGGGGCAGGAGCGGGCTGGAGCAGGCAGGAGCAGGGCTGGAGCAGGGCTGGAGCAGGGCTGGAGCAGGGCAGGAGCGGGGCTGGAGCAGGGCTGGAGCAGGGCAGGAGCGGGCTGGAGCGGGGCAGGAGCAGGGCTGGAGCAGGGCAGGAGCGGGGCTGGAGCGGGGCAGGAGCAGGGGTGGAGCGGGGCTGGAGCAGGGCTGGAGCAGGGCAGGAGCGGGGCTGGAGCAGGGCTGGAGCAGGGCAGGAGCGGGGCAGGAGCGGGGCAGGAGCAGGGGTGGAGCGGGGGGTGGAGCTGGAGCAGGGGTGGAGCGGGGCAGGTGCGGGGCTGGAGCGGGGCAGTGCGGGGCGGGGGCTGGAGCGGGGCTGGAGCGGGCTGGGCGGGGCAGGAGCGGGCAGGAGCGGGGTGGAGCGGGACAGGAGCGGGACAGGAGCGGGGCTGGAGCGGGGCTGGAGCGGGGCTGGAGCGGGGCTGAGCGGGACAGGAGCGGGACAGGAGCGGGGCTGGAGCGGGGCTGGAGCGGGGAAGGAGCGGGCTGGAGTGGGGCAGGAGCGGGGCAGGAGCGGGGCAGGAGCAGGGTGGAGCGGGGCTGGAGCAGGGGTGGAGCGGGGCAGGTGCGGGGCTGGAGCGGGGCTGGAGCGGGGGCTGGAGCGGAGCGGGGCTGGAGTGGGGCAGGAGCGGGGCAGGAGCGGGGCAGGAGCAGGGTGGAGCGGGGCTGGAGCAGGGTGGAGCGGGGCAGGTGCGGGGGCTGGAGCGGGGCTGGAGCGGGGCTGGAGCGGGGCAGGGGTGGAGCAGGGGTGGAGCAGGACAGGAGCAAAGCTGGAGCAGGGGTGGGGAAATTGAGGTTGTGGCTGCATTTTGGATTTCCTCATCCCATTTGAAAAGTCTTAGTCCCAGGTAGGCCCCTGGTTCCAGGTGGATGAGCCAGAGGGTGCTTTGGTGCTGCTGGCTGGAGTTTGTGGACCGGACGTAGTGGCACACCGCTGCTGAGCCAGTGTGAATTCCTGTGACGGACATGAGATGTCAGAGTATAATGAGTCCATGGATTCCTCCTCCCTGACGGGTCCAGCTCGGGGGGTTGGCTTGCCTCCAGCTTGGCCTCCACTCCTGGCTCAGCCCCCTTAGCTGGCGTCTGGGCTGGCCTGGGTCCAGCTCAGGTCATGGGTGACACGGGTCTCATCCTCAGGCCAGCTGGGTCATGTGGGGGGGACAGAAACATCTTCATCAAGGCTGCCAGGAGGAGAAGGGGAATAGAACCGTCAGTCACACTGAAACTGAGGGGAAGTCTGTACCTGCGTGTGTGTGTGGGGCAGTCTTTACCTGCGTGTGTGTGTGGGGCAGTCTGTACCCGCGTGTGTGTGTGGGGCAGTCTGTACCCGCGTGTGTGTGTGGGGCAGTCTGTACCCGCGTGTGTGTGTGGGGCAGTCTGTACCCGCGTGTGTGTGTGGGGCAGTCTGTACCCGCGTGTGTGTGTGGGGCAGTCTGTACCTTGCGTGCATGAGAGGGGCAGTCTGTACCTGCGTGTGTGAGAGGGGCAGTCTGTACCTGCGTGTGTGAGAGGGGCAGTCTGTACCTGCGTGTGTGAGAGGGGCAGTCTTTACCTGCGTGTGTGAGAGGGGCAGTCTTTACCTGTGTGTGTGTGTGGGGCAGTCTGTACCTGCGTGTGTGAGGGGGCAGTCTGTACCTGAGTGTATGAGAGGGGCAGTCTGTACCTGAGTGTATGAGAGGGGCAGTCTGTAACTGTGTGTGTGTGTGTGTGGGGATGTCCGTACCTGCAGTGTTGCAGAGCGCTCGGGCCTCGCCCAGGATGGGGTCCCTGTCCGTCAGCAGCTGGCTGCGCTGGGGGGGGCCCTCCATCTCCTCTGGCTCCTCTGTGTCCACCAGACTGCCCTGTGTGACCCCACACACACACACACAGTCACACTCAATGACACATAGACTGTTTCCATATTTATAGTAAAAACACAGTGCTGCAAAAACCATATTATTAATCCATGAGAGCAACAATATCCGTTCATATAAAATGAGTCCCATTGACACCTCAGACCGTTTCTCTGTGCCTGTGCTCACTGCTATTTAAATAAACATGATTATGAGAGCTGTATCTCTTGCCCGATTGGTTCAGTATTTGCGGACAATATTCTTACACTGTCATAGCTGTCTAAACAGATTTTCTTGTACCCTTCATGTAGCTGTGTAAAGTGAGAGATTTTGAAATGTCTCAGTCAGTTGACATGCTGGTAATTCGGCCTGCGTGACCTGAGGAGCTGGCCTGCTCCAGGGCACGGTGCACACAGTTACACAGGGCAGTGAAAGGTCAGTGTCTGAGCCGCGGCGTGGTGCCGGGTCTCTCACCAGCAGGGTGTGACTCAGGAGCAGCTTCTCCTCCTGGACGATCCTCTGTCTCTTCTCGGGTGCGCTCTGTTTTGTGCGTATGTCTTCATCAAAGCTCAGCCCACTGAAGGACACACAGACATGTGACACGAGCGTCAGTCTGTGATTGGACAGTGGTGACAGCTCAATTCACAGGTTGTCAAATACACCCATGTAAAATGGGAATTCAGGCTTAAGAAGGTCTGTGCTCACAGTTTAAAGCTTATAGCTCAGTCACAGTTACCGTTTCCTCCTTATGGCCGGGGAGGGCTCTGGGGGTGAGATCTCAGGCTCAGGGAGCTGGGTCAGAAAGGTCAGCTGGAAGTCGTCATCCATGGAGATGTAGGGAGCCAGCATGTCCAGGTCCATGTTCTCCACACCCTGGTGCATCATGGGACAAGAGCATCCATTAAGACTATTGTTTTGTTTCTCTCTGGTTTGCTGCACAACAGTGCAATTTTGTGTTTTTACCAGCTTCAGCACAGCAAAGCCTCAACTCGGGCTGCAACTAACAACTGTTTTTATTATCGATTAATCTGCCGATTATTTTCTTGATTACTTGATTAATCATGTGTATAAAACGTTATAAAACAGTGAAAAATGCCCATTACAGTTTCTTAGAGCACAAGGTGATGTCATTAAATGTCTTGTTTTGTCTGACCAACATACCAAACCCCAAAAATATTCAATTTACTACAATGTAAAACCAAGAAAAGCAGAAAATTCTCACATTTGAGAACATAAAACCATCACATTTGAGGCATTTTTACTGCAAAATGCCTCAAATGTGATTTTGAGGCATTTTTGCCTCAAATTTTATTATCATCAAAATAGTTGGCAATTAATTTTCTTCCAATCGACTAATCGTTGCAGCCCAAGTCTCAACATGCCTTGAGTTTTTGTGCTGTCCTCTAGAAACATCATGGCCTGAGCTGGGAACAGTTCCTCTCTGGATAATGTGGAAATAAATATGCTGACCTCATACTGGAGTATTTGCTTTGTCATTGCATAATGAGGATTGGATTTTATATAAATATTTAGATCCTATAAATACCAAACTGCCAACATGAACACACCTCAGGCTCACTGTTTTGCTGGGAGTTGTCCTCTGGTTTGGCAGCAAAGAATTTCTCCACATCGTCTTTGTTCATTGGCTGGTCCTCCTTCGGGCTCTGAAACACACATGAAAAAGGGAGATCTCCTCATCTGACATTCAACAGTGGGGCGACATAACAGGAAGTGTGAGCAGGATTAGAGGAAGAAAACAAACAAAAAAGGAAGTGACACTTGAGATTACAGGATGTGGTATGTAGGGTATGGGTGGAAGACTGTTAGACTGTTAGACTGCAGAGAAACAGGGAGAGCTGACAGGAAGTGGAGATGAGGATACAGGAAGTGGGGTGGTGTTACTTTGGGGAAAGAGTCTCACCCGCTCTGGTGAAGAGTGGGTCTCGGGTCGGTCAAAGATGGGGGAGAGCAGCTGGCGCAGGTCAGGGGTGCAGAGCTCCCGTGGGAATTCCGGGACAGAGTGGGGAGTCGGAGGCTTGCAGAAGGACAGTTCCTTTGGCTCTGCAAGAAGGACGAACCAGGGAACGTTAGTACAGACATGCTAACATCTACAGTGCTATTGAGGTCCAGCTCCAGGCTCTCTGCACACACATGCGCAAGTGAGCGAAGGAGCAGGTGTCCAAGCCTTACCTGCCAGGGGAATGATGGTGTCGCCGGAGGAGGGTGCTAGCTGCAGGAGCGCCTCAGGACACTCCTTCATTTTGAGGAAGAGTTCTGCACCGCTGTCCATGACGGCCTCCTTTTCCTCGCTCTCCGGCTCCGTCTTGGGCTCCAGGAGCTGCGGAGTCTGTTCAGTGGAGAACACGACGTCGGCCTGCTCCACCCCACTGTGTGAGAGAGAGAAAGCATTCAGTATTAATTAGTGTTATGCATTGAGTATTAATTAGTTTTAAGCATTAAGAGTATATTGAGAATTACAGTACATCGCTCCACCTTCCTGTAAAAAAAAATAATTTTCTGGTTTTAATCTCTCTCCAAAGGGAGAGAGATGAGACATGTAACCTGAGAAGGAGGCAGGAGAGGAGGAATGAGGGGAGAATAAAGGTTGGAAAGAGAAAGAGGAGAGGAGGAGGGGGAGGAAAAGGCAGCAGTGAAGTGTGAGAAGGAGCGAGGCGGACGGGAGGCACGTGGCAGAGCAGCACCTGAGGATGAAGTTGAGGCACACCACGGCCTCAGGCTGCGAGCTCTTGCTGTTGTAGATGACGGTGGCCTGGGTCTCCGCCCACACAAAACCCCCTCGTTTGGCCAGGAAGCGATAGTGTCTGGTGCACACCTGACCCTTGGAGAGCACTGCAAACGACACAGAGCAGCACCCATCAGTCGCTGCTAATGGGACCTCATACTGCACAAAAAGCCCAACACAGCAGGGGAATGAGACATTATGTGCAAAGTAGGAGCACTAGCAGGTTTTCAAACACACGCTGTGGTGTTTGAGTAAACTGGGCTGTGATTAGCTTCGCAGAATCTGCCAGTCCATCCCCCACCAGATACTCACAGATGTGCAGGCTCTTGGTCACATGATCAGAATCCAAGGCATGATGGAACTCGTAGGCAGATCGGCCAATCAGGTCGTCTGGCTTGTATCCCAGGAGCTCGGTCACCCTGTGCATGGGAGAAAGCCCAGGACAGTGAGGGGGGGGCAGGGGGTAATGAGAAGTCTGCAGCATGTCCTGGGAACACCGCTATTGTGCAACTGAATAATATGGACCACAGAAATTATTACACCACTCATAACTACAAGAGGTCAAAACCAAAAAAAAAAAACAAAAAAGCTCATAGAAGTTTTATCAAGGAATCTATACAGTGTCTGTTGCTGTATGAGAAACTGAGCTTAAATGTCCTTAACTGCCTCACTGAAGGGACAATCAAATTGGAGAGGGCTAATGAGACTTAGGGAGGCCTGCCAGCTAACCGCCCAAAAAGCATCCAACAGTCAGCCCAAGCTTCACAGGAGGCATCTATTGGCTGCACTGCTCTCGTTCCCGTCGCACACATGCGGAGGTCGCGCAGTTAATCAGGAGAATGTGCTTACCCTGGGGCTGTGAGAGAATGTTTACAGGGAACAGGAGGTCACTGTGTGGCAGGGCTCTGTGCCTTATCTCAGAGAGACGTGCCCCAGCTCAGCCACCCCCAGCGCAGCCGCCCACCCCTGTCCCGAATGGGACACTCCCTCCTCTCCCTCCCACATCATGTTCCCAGCTCTGATTATCCTCCCGGCCTGGACAGAACGTTCGTTCTCTCCTGCAGTACACTCCTCCTACCCCCCCCCCAGACGCTGCTTCAGCTCAGTGTCCTGGGCCAGCCGCCAAAACCACAGGCCGCGATCCGGTCTCTCTGCGCCTGCCTGCGCAGGCTTTGCAGCTGGCGGCGGCTCCGCGGTGTTAACAGACGATACGTTTGGCTCACTAACACTCACGTGATTAGCCTGCCAATGTCACTTCTGAGTATTTCAATGACAAAAGTGAAACTCAACCTGCTGCAAAGGCAACGTGAGGGGAGGCAAAGAGCAGAATCTCGTTTACGCGGGCGCCGAGTGAGGAAACACACACTGGAACATTTGCTGAACAAACCAATGGCTCATGTGAGCGGCAGAGCTGCAGTCTCAGCAGAGCTGCGCAGATCAGAGAAATAACATTCCTGTGCAGGTACAGCACGAGAGGAACTCCACAGCCTCTCAGTTTCACTGCCACTGCCAGCGGGACACGGTCTGGGCCAAACACCAGCCCTGCGGCTGCACAGATTCAGCTCCACCCAGCCCCCAGTGCATGTTTGCTCAATGGGAAGCTGACCTGGTGCCAGTTTCTCCTTGCCGGGGGGGCCGGGGGAGGGGGGGGGCACTCCTGATCAAGGTGCTCTGAGGTCAAACTCCATTTCCCCACACAGAACAATGCCTTTACACCACCAAGCAGTGCACCTGCCCCAAAAGCATTCTGGGTAACATTCTGAATGGCATATTAAAAAAGGTGCCAACCCCGTAAATGGAGGGGTGAGGAGGTATTTTTGGATGATTTGAGTATGTTTCCTATTATAGCAGATAAATGGAGCTAAATTACCATACACAGGCTAGTGTCTCTCTTCCCTTGTTTATGATTCTGCCCTCAGCAACAGTAGAAATGTCATGAGTTGTCTTAAACTGCGTCAGAAATGGTTCTATAAAAACTAATAATAACTTAAAAAGTGGCACTTTCCTTATTTACAATTGAAACTCTTGAGACTTGAAGGAATGGAAGCAGTTTGGAACTTTAAAAGTAATCGCGAGTGTGTGTGTGTGAGTGTGCTCCTGTGTGCATGTTTGTGTGTGTATGTTAATTTTGTGCATGCAGGCTGGTATGAAAGGCGGGCCGCGTTTACCTGCCCTGGCAGGGTGGTATGAAAGGCGGGCCGCGTTTACCTGCCCTGGCAGGGTGGTATGAAAGGCGGGCCGCGTTTACCTGCCCTGGCAGGGTGGTATGAAAGGCGGGCCGTGTTTACCTGCCCTCGCAGGCTGGTATGAAAGGCGGGCCGCGTTTACCTGCCCTGGCAGGGTGGTATGAAAGGCGGGCCGCGTTTACCTGCCCTGGCAGGGTGGTATGAAAGGCGGGCCGCGTTTACCTGCCCTGGCAGGGTGGTATGAAAGGCGGGCCGTGTTTACCTGCCCTCGCAGGCTGGTATGAAAGGCGGGCCGCGTTTACCTGCCCTGGCAGGGTGGTATGAAAGGCGGGCCGCGTTTACCTGCCCTGGCAGGGTGGTATGAAAGGCGGGCCGCGTTTACCTGCCCTGGCAGGGTGGTATGAAAGGCCGGCCGTGTTTACCTGCCCTCGCAGTGGGTGAAGCGCAGGTCCATGCTGTGGCGAGTGAGAAAGGTGCTGCAGTCCAGGGGGAACTCCACACTGGAGGGGTGTGGGATAGGCTCACACAGCAAGGTCAGGAAGCTGCCAGCAGGAGGCGCTGTGTCCTCCTCACTACAGTACGCCCGCATGTGGCCTGTGCAGTGCAGAACCTGGAACAGGAAGCATTATATTACCTCACAGTGAGTGATCGGGTTTATTTCTGTTGGGTCAGACCCAGTACCTGCCTGTGCCAGCGTCTCGCGTGCCCGTCCCCTGACCCAGCTCTGTTATGGCCCTTTACCCAACCCACAGCACCCTCTGTGCTGACACTGCCAAGGCCAAACAGCGGCTCTGTGCTACACAACACGGGAGGAGTGTGTGGAACTGCAGGGGTGTGTGTGAAACACTCTGACATTCTGCCCGTTTACACGTTTCTGAAACACTGACTTCCTGCCTGTTTACACAGTTCTGAAACACACTGACATTCTGCCTGTTGACACACTTCTGAAACACTCTGACATTCTGCCCGTTTACACACTTCTGACACACTCTGACATTCTGCCCGTTTACACACTTCTGAAACACTCTGACATTCTGCCCGTTTACACGTTTCTGAAACACTGACTTCCTGCCTGTTTACACAGTTCTGAAACACACTGACATTCTGCCTGTTGACACACTTCTGAAACACTCTGACATTCTGCCCGTTTACACACTTCTGAAACACTCTGACATTCCGCCCATTTACACACTTCTGTAGAGCCAGATTCATCAGAAATCTGTGAATGTTTACATCCCCTAAAAAATGTTGACCGATTCATTTATTATACATTTCATTGGTTAAAATATTTCTTAGGGACTACAGCAATATATATTTATTTCATAAATGGAAGAAAAATGATATAAAGACCAAAATGAGTTTTTGCAGCTTTTCTTAAATGTTTGAATTATGGTTTTACCACACAAGAATATTACAACTGCGTTACATCAGATGGCAAAATCACAGGCTGTATTCAGAATGATTCACTCGTTCACTAATTCAGTAATCCCTATATCGTATCTTCTACACAGTGAGCTACCAAGGAGAACAAGCAAAAGAGTTTCGAACAACAGCAGCCTGACCGTTGCTGGAGATGACCTCATAAATATGGGCTGGGAGGCTGGAGATGACCTCATAAATATGGGCTGGGCGGCTGGAGATGACCTCATAAATATGCGCTGGGAGCCTGGAGATGACCTCATAAATATGCGCTGGGAGGCTGAAGCTGACATCACAGACAAAGCAATAGGGACACTGCCTCTTTGTCTACGGTTACGACTTGCTCACATTGCATTATTGTATAGATTTGATGGGACCGATTGAAAAAACGATTGAGGGGACCTCCACTGCACACTACTTTCACAGCGCATTGTGGGAATGTTATGAGTGAAATAGTCAGCAATCAAACAATTCAGTTGAGAATTCGAACAGCACTACAAGATGGCCGATTCACTAATGAGTTCACTGAACCCATTATAGGGAACGATTTCAAACACAGCCAAGGCTTTAATGATGGAAGCACACAGAGAAACCAGGAAGAGTATCAGGCCCAGAGGCAGGGGAGAGCATGCTGGGAAATGCATTACCTTCCAGGTGGCAGATTTGATGTTCACAGTACGTCCCCTGCTGGTCAGTGTGCTCTTAACTCTCAGGAAGAAGTTTCTTTCAGTCCACTGATCTGCCTGTTTCTTCTTGGAGAGACCTGTGCAACACAAAAAAAAACAAAAAAAAAAAACATACAAGATCTTGAGGTGGATCAACACAGATGTCTACCAACCCGTTCTGATCAGACAAAACTACTCTTTCAGAGCGAGCCTGTGCTGGCATGACCAGTTCTGGCTGGCTGAGCCTACAAGCCTGACGGCAGTCATAACACTCCCGGGGGAGACAGACACAGCGCAGGTGAGGCAGGTAGGAGAGGCACGTAGCGCTGGCCATGTGGCAGTGGCACCTGACGATGGGTAGACGTCGTGCTCACCTGTCCTGGGGGTAAGGACGTCGCGCAGCTCCTCCTGGTCACAGGGGTGAACAAAGTCATACACGCTCTGCCCAAGCAGCTCCAGCTGTAACACAGAGTCCAGAGTCAGACCGAGCCGGAGCTCACCGCCACCAGTGTGCTTGGTAACACCACCGCTGTGCTTGGACTGACAGGAACCACCTAACAGGGACATGCGACTGTGAAAGGGCTCTGCCCACCTGTGTGATGCCAATGTGTTTGCTGACACAGTCAGACAGGTAGATCATGTCCCCCTCCTCAGACAGCACCATGATGAATCCAGCCAGGGCACGGGGGTAGAATTTATCTATCGTCTCCTCCTCTTCCTCCTCCTCCTTCTCCTCATCGTTCTCTGTCCCTGACTCCACCTTCTCACTCCCTGCATCTGGAGACATGCAACTCATTAACAGAGTCCTGCCAGACCCCCTCCTTACTGACACACAGGGACAGCGATGATAACGATATTTATGATAGTAATACTGTCATAATAATAATCTGTATTTGTACAGCAGCTATTGAACAATGGCATGCATTACAAAGTGCCTCACAGACACACAAGAACAATAAAGCCAATGGCGAATGGAAAACGGCCAATCTTTGCTCACCTGATCGGAGTAGACTGTGCATACGCAGGTAGCTGAGCGTCACCCGCATGATGGCAGCCTTGTCCAGGTGCGAGGAGACACGGCGGGGGAGGGGCAGGGTGTGTGCTAGCTGGTAGAACACCTCCGTCTCCTGGCTACGGCGGGACCGTGCTGCGTCACGCGAACGCACCTTGCGTAGCTCGGAGCTGGGCCTGAGGACAGACTCAGAGCGGTCAGCCACACACATTACATGCAAACAACCGCTCTAATTCTAACATCTGAAATCTCCGCTAAACATCTTCACTGACCTGAACCTACACCCGTCACTCAAAACGGCATCTCCTATCTTCAACCCTGTTCTGCTATTCTGAGTATTACAGCAGCCTTGTCCTGTTCAGAGTTTGTCTCGTTGGAGCTTCTCTGGTAGGCGACATTCTGTCTGTGAGTACACACCAGAGAGCCCTGGTTTTGTCTGCTGGGCTGAGGTGTGGCAGTTCACCTCTTCTGCCCATAATAAGGGCCTTATTTAAAAACACCTGCAGAGAATTCATTACAATTCACCCTCACATTTCTCTGTCTCTCTACCAAGCCTACAATTTGCAGAAAGTTTTCTTAGAGTTTAACACACAGAATTTACACACACAGCTACAAAACAAGCTTCTGAACAATCTCTCCTTTTTATAAAATAATCTAAGCAGCATGGAAGCCCATTTCTGTGCCTTACATTGTCTTTGCTGCAGCTGAAGTATATGCAGGAAAGCAGATGGCCTCCAGTCTCTCAGCTTTCCAGTCTCCCTCAGAGTGCACCAGAGAGCTCCAGTAAACTTTAGTTCTGCTGGCAGTGACGCCCCTCCCCCGCACGCCCTCCCCCGCCGCTGCCCCAGTGGCATGCAGGGAGCTCAGCTCCGCTGTTTATGACATCCGACCCCCATCCTCCATGCCCCCTGCCCCCACCCGCTCCCCCTCTCCGGGTCTTTCTGTGGGGCGATGATGTGAGCTCTCCCTGCTCTGCTTGCAGGAGTCGGCACAATGACTCCACCCTATCCCCACCTCTGGGGCTTCTCAAAATCTCCATTCTTTACACAAAATTCCTGACTGACCCAAAACAATCCTGCAAAGTCTCTGCCAGCTTAGCGCCTGTGGTTGGTAATTACCGCTGACCGATCTAGTGCTGGAGTTATCTCAGAGCTCGCTTCACCACAAGGGCTGCTGGTTCCTCTAAAATATCAGTCATGGAATGTATCAGTAGCTTGATTTTCACCTGGCTAACCTGACCAGCACAATTAGTGGTGCCCGGCAGAGTCCCCCACTGGGCATGCTCACAGAGCGGTGGAGCAGCACTGGGCATGCTCACAGAGCGGTGGAGCAGCACTGGGCATGCGTGTGTGTGAGGGTGTGTGTGTGTGTGAGTGTGTGTGTGTGGGTGTGGGGGGGGATGTGTGTGTGTGTGTATGAGTGTGAGTGTGTGTGTGTGTGTGTGTGTGTATGTGTGTGAGTGTGTGTGTGTATGTGTGTGCAGGAAGCTGTCACAGGAGCGTGTGTTTGGCTGGAGCTTGGTCTGACCTCCATGGCCCCTGTGTCAGCCATGTTTAAGCTCCGGTGTCTGGCGTGAAAAGCCATATTCACCTTCTCCCTGTCCCAAACGAGGGGGGAGGGGGTGAAATTTCTGGTACTGATTTGGGTAATCTACTGATGAAAGGAGAGACGAGGGTCTGAGACAAAATACCCCATGGGGGGAGGGGGGACTCCTGCAAACCTGAACAATCAGTCCCTTCACACTCTCTGAAGCCGCCTTAGAGTAATGCATACCTGAACAAACATGGCCTCACCTGAACGCCTTCTCTGCCACTGCACACCACATACACTGCAGGGGCGAGAAACTCATTTCCAGACTCCTGCAGAAAGTCAATATGTACTCAGAGCGTTTAACCAATGATTAGTCTTTATTTGTCTGAGCACGGTTACAAAGTAGCCCATTGAACGCTGCCCAGAATGCACTTGGAACAATATGTACTATATGATATTTAACGTGGGATCGATATTCAGACACCCACCACCGCAGATAAAAGTGCAGCTCCAGTGCACATGTTATAAATATCATTGTGCAGCTTGTAAAGCTTATGATTTGTGGATCTTTTGTCCCTACAAACAACCTAAGTCACCCTTTCAGACTGATGACAGAACTCCTAGTTGCTCATTGCCTAAGGCACAGAGCACAGTGGGAACAGCACAAAGGCCCTGTCTGCATGGGGGAGGCCGGGGTTCCCCTGCCTCCGTCCCCCCGCCTGTTTGAGCACAGTCTGGCACTGACCCCTTTGTCTTTTGAGGAGCAATCACTGAGTGAGATAGAGTGGCAGTTTAAAGTGGGGGTGGGGGTTGGGGGGGATATCCAAGGAAAGGAGGGGTGTGACCCCTCTTGCCTCTCTCTCTGTGAAACACAGAGGAATAAGCTGACATTGGAACCCTTTGCAGGGCCACAGGGAAGCGGATTCACTTAAATGACATAAAGTCACCGGTGCCCTGGCCGCTTCCAGCAGGTCCAGCTTTGGAGCTTGTGACCGTTCCACAGGAATGAGCTTTACCTGCTAATCCTGGCTGACTGACTGAGTGTTCCTGGCTCCAGCAAACAGAGAGAGGAAATCCCTTCCTCTGGTACACAGGGTTCTTGCTGGCCATGTGGGCACACACACACAGTCCAGACGGCACTGTTCTTCCTTGTATTGTTCTGTGAAGGCTGGGGTGATGTTTACGCGTCACGGGCTGGTTTAGGATGTTATGGACACTGATCTGGGAATAAACAAACCCCTGATTCAGTGCTTCCGTGGGGATCGCTTCCTCCCTGTGTCAGTACGGGAGGCGCACAGCGGAAGCCTGCTCTCAGTCTCACCTGATCTGCCTGGCCCGACCTGCATGGCGGCGGGTAACAGGTGCTGGAGAGGAGGAGAGGTATGCCTCTCTCACATAACCCCAAATCCCAGTCACATGCATTTCCTCTGCTCCAGTCTCACATACCCCTCAACTGCTGCTGATGCTAAAGCATTCTTAAACAAGTTTAACTTTTCACTAACCACTTACAGCCTATCCTATTACCATTAAATGTTAACATGTATAAGAAAACAAAAAACCAACCTGTCTGTGCTACCTGCTAAGCTGTGGCCTGAGAGATGAGGCACAGCCCAGACTGTGGGGTGACAGTTTTGGGTGGGGGTTATGGCCCCTCCTAAAGCATGTTTTACCTTCATAAGGCCCACCTGCAGGGGCATGCATTTCACAGGAAGCGCTCTTATCACCTATAAAGATAGAGCGTGTGGAGCTGTGCATACCACATACCGGCTATATGCTGTGAGGGCAATGATATAACAGTGGATTATGCTTCCAGCTACATGTTGTACTCAGGCTAGCAAGATGAAATAAAGCAACCAATCAAGGGCAAAACCAAAGGCATTAAACCAACCACGGGAAAAACCGGCCATCAAAAGATCACAAAGATCTTGCAACATATAGAGATTCAGTGCCCCACATGATTGTCCCTTTACTCCAGCATTTATACTGCCAAGAATACAGTCCTGGCAGGCAGGGTCTGGATTCTGTCCAGTGAACTGTGGGGTCTAGTGTTACATGGAGCTCTCATACTTCATTTGTACTGTATCATACCAATCTTCAGAATGTTATAGCACTGAAAAATACAGTGCTGCTTTTCTCAGTTGTGTTTGTTTTTTTTTTTTGGCTACAAGTCAGTTGAATGTGTTTATTACACTGTTTGATTAATTGTCATGCATAACCCCATATCTCATTTGTGTGACTAGATTTTAAGTGAAGCGGGAGAGCCAAAGCACATAAAATATTAAGACATACAACCCTGTGTTCCTGTATTCCTGCTGTCAGATGGTTTCTTTAGCAGTAGTCGTCATTCATACTTCAGTGCAGAGTTCACCGCTGCCTGGTCCACAGTGCAGGGGAATTCAGCGCTCTGAAACAGTAAGGGAATCTTGGCAGGCATGGGCTTCTCTGTTCTGCTGAAGGGATCTTGAGGCCACAAAACTGAGCTCTCAGCAGCTCTCACAGTACTGAACAATACTCTCCACCCCCTCCAGCTCCTCTTGCATTCATTTAGGGCTGAGGCCAGCTGTCTGGTAAATTTCCAACAGGCCCAGCAAAGCATGAAAACAAAATTACTATGGCCTGAAAGCTTGATTTAACTGCATTTATGGACAACAGTTTGACATGTTGGTGAGATGTATGACGAGAGGTTAATGAATATTGCAAGGGGTGGCAAGCCTGCATACCACACTGGCCTCTGGGGCAATGGGCAGAACAGGGAGGAATGAGGGCTACAGAAAAACTGCAGCATGGAAAAACACCTTTGTTTTGGGGGAGCACATAGCCCTCATTTATAGAAGCAAGCCTGAACATCACAGGAACAGTCCCAACATGGCTGAAGCTAAGATAAATCAGTCTCATCACTCTCTAGCACCCTCTCCTGGCTGGTCAAGCACCCGCGAGACCTGTGACCTGAGCATGTGTTGACTTTGTGTTCCTCCAGTGGCACAGGCAGTGAGTGATTGGTGGTGTGTCTGCAAAATGTCAATCGCAGGAATTGTGTATACAGTTTATTCCTCAAGGGCAACAGTCACTCGCTGGGGATAACAGAACAGTATTTCAATTTGTGTGGAAAAAATGGGGGAAAAAAGCAAATATCAAATCCAAAATTAAAATATAATAAGAACATAACAACTACAGGCTAATTGAGAATAACACAATGAACAGCTGCACACATGTGAGCTAAATGGTTAATAAACTTGTGAGCTGTACAGCATGTGAGGAGTAAACTTATTTGACAATAAAACAATATTATCAACACCTGGATTTACTACCTTGTCTGTTGATGTGAAAGTTTATCTATAGTCAGCCAAACAGCCAGTCACCTTTATGGACAGTGTTGATTAACAGGCAGGCTGTCATGTTGTGTAGTACAGTAAGACTAATCTAGAAGAACTTGTTCTAAATCTGTAGAGATTTCATTGTCCCAACAACACCTCTTTGTGTCAAATGAACACCTGAGAGGGAGGCTTGCACTTTTGTAAAGAAGTGAAAACCTGGCTGCTGTATAACAGCACACCGGTCTGGGGCAGTGACATGGCTCACTGTGGAGCCCATGGAAGTCAACACTCTCACTACAATCTCACTAAATCACTGTCAGCAGACATGACGTAAACAGCAAGCTTATCACAGAGCACTTTGGTCAGACTGTGACCTGCTGATCTCCAGTAACAGTGTGGGAGAGGAGGTTAGAGAAAGTGGGTCTCTTTCAGCTCATAAATCTGAGTGTGTGTGCAGCAGCAGCTGGCCCTGACAGCACAGGAGACAACATTTTCAGATGTAGACAGAATGAGGTGATACCTGCCTTTCCGTCTCTTCAACTGATCAACATTTTTGGTTAAATTACTAGCTTCTTTCACAACTTGTACTTTTAGTCAGTAGATAGCACACTAGCCATGTGCATAACTAGATATATAACGTCAAGCAGACTGAAAGGCATTTCAAATCTATTCTCTTTTTGTATGTATTCAACTTTATTAGATAATGAATGTGACTAGCTACTGCCTAGTACACTGTTCACCATTACTTTAATAACGAAGACAAAACGGTAACCTCTGAGCTATAAGAATGTTTACACAGGCACAGTTTAACTTATTATTTGTTTGACTGAAAAATGCTAATTAATTTCGAGCTACAGTTTATCTTGCCTAATAAATAAATAAATAATCATTGTGACCGCTCATATTTGTCCCAGGCTCCATATAATCCTTTTTCTTCTTCCTAAAAGGAGTCTCAGCAATCCCCATTTCATAGAGAATGACTGCGCCTTACATTGCTCCCCAATAATACTACACGAGCTTTAGCCTCTGTTTATTGGCAGTGCTAAATTTGTACAGGTATTTTCAAATGGCAGCATCTGAGTTTTACGGTGTTATTTACAGTCCGTTACTCTGACAAGTCTGGGGCCAGACCTTCTGTGGGACGGCTTCTTTTACCAACGTAAAGCTGAGCACAACGAATTGAGATGCCACTTCTGATTACAGTGGCCTAAAGTTTTCATCATACTGCCTTTTATTGTGTGTGTGTGTGTGTGTGTGTGTGTGAGAGAGAGAGAGAGAGAGAAAGAGAGAGAATGACTGACAGACAGTGCAAAAATGCGGTGCTGAACAGAATATTCTGTGACATTACCTTCCCTAAGTGGCTCCAATAAAATAGATACAATATCAGAGCCCAGCCGGCTGCCTCTGTAACCGAGAATCTCAGTGTTTATAACCACTCTGGCAGAGATCCCAGGAATTTCAGCTGGGTGGTGGTGTGAGAGGGAGTGAGATAAAGCGAGAAACAGACAAGATGTACTGAGATTTAAATCCGCACTGAGAATGTGAGAGAGAAAAGGTACGGAGAGCTTGGGAGTGGAAAATCAAAACATATTTTAAATAGTGCAGAGTACTACATACATCCTACAACATATAAAATACACAGTGGTGAAGTTACATCAACAAAGTACACAGTAAATACACAAAAATGGAGTCAGAAAATATTCTGTTGTTTAACCTTTCATGAGACACCCACACAGACAGTGAAACCTTACCCAGCGTTCCCCTGGAGAGAAGTTCTGCTGGCACTAGCCTGTGGGATGTTTTAATCAAACTGAAGACTTCAGAGTGTGCCTCCCTATTTGGCTGATTTTCTCACTCATTTTTTTTTTTCCTCACAAACATTTTCCTTAATCAGCACCCCAGTCATTACGTGTTCAGTGTACTCAAGCCTGCAAAGGGGACTTTTTGCATTTTATTGTAAATTATTTAATTAACTTTTCATTTGCCAATAATGACCTCAAACAACTACAAATAACACGAAAACCTCCACCGCTTTTTAAAGTTATGATTAACCCGCCTTTTCCATTTACAGTAGGATTTTGTTGGGCCAAATCTTTCTCTCTCTCCATCTACAATAATACATTTCTGTGATTCAAAACAGAATTTAAGAAATTTTGCTGTTCAGTACATTTAGGCACTCCCCTGAAAGCCAACTTTGTGTTTTTTAAAACCACAGATGCTTTGAAAGGCCAGGCCAGTCAGGGAACTCCGCCTGTTGGAACACAGTGTTCTGAACATCATACGGAACTGCACTGCTGGCAGGAGGAGCGACAGTTTGTTGGCTGCGGCTGTCGCTATGCGAGCGTCCCTTGGAGCAGCAGTATTTCTGGACACAAACGCCTGTGCTGAGGGTCTGGGAGGGCCATTACACACAATGCCCCTCGGCATTAGCCCTCCTGGGGTTTATTTCTGCCTCTGTAAAAATAGAGGCTGGAAAGAATCCATATGTTGTGCAATGATAGTGGCTTATATTGGCCCTGGTTGGTGATGGCGCCAGACCCTGAAACAATAACAGGGCTGAGGGGGACAGCCTTTCTCAGTCCGAGGCTGGGAGGGCCAGGGGACCGAGCGGCTTCCGGCACGGCCATCAGGAACGCAGCGTACTCATACCAAGGGCTGACCATGGGCCACAACAAAGCAGGCGCCCTCCTCCACACCCACCTGCACCCCCTGCCAGCACAGCAGGGCTCTCAGCTATCACAGCCTTTAAAAATAACACATGGTGCAACACAGAACGTGCTCCTGCCCACAGCACGCTTTGGTCAGTGGGGCAGCCCTGTGCAAAAGGGCTGGGGCCGCGGTCCAGAAAGCACTCCCCAAAACTTAATCTGCACTACGCGATCCCGAATAAAGTTATTACAACAGTTGTTTTCTTGTGTAGTGTATGAGAAAACTTGTGTAGGACACACA
>JAFBMS010002515.1:0-27957 GCA_019788955.1 Albula glossodonta
CCTGAGCAGTTTATATGCAGAGGGGCAGAATTTTCGTGTGTTTTCCAATTAACGGGAATGGATTTCCCCGTGAATGACTCAGGACCGGCAATTCGACAATTCGCTATGGATACGGATTTGAAACAAATGGCGAGTTCTGTGTTTTATGATCAATTGTCTGAACATCGACTTCGAGTTCTGGATCATGGTGAAAGTTCTAGTAATACAGCTGTTAATGTGGTTTTTCAACATGGCATGGATTCAAGGGAAAGAGTTTTGAAGGGCGGACGGATTGATGGCGCTGAGAAGGACTGCGGGGCTGGGGTGGAATTGCCGACGTGTGTTGGAGTGGAATTGGCGACTGGAGAGGAATTCTCTCGCCAGTTTACTCCTGAACAAAGAGAAGAAGCTGGGGGTTTGCTTAACGGTGTTGGCTCCAGCGTTTTGGACAACAAAAGTAGATATGACATGCGGATGGAGAAGTGATAAAAGCTATTGGTAAAACATGTTGTTTTTCTTACGGCCACACCATGCTGAAGGCGCCCGATTGTGATGTCACAAGCGTGAGATTGTGGCTGCAGAAGTGGGAGAGAGAGAGGCTCTCACGGTGTTTGTTTCTCTTTTCTTTTGATTGTTTATTGTACTCGTCTGTTACTTTTGTAGTGATTCATTTGCTTTTTGATTTTTTCCTCCCCTGAGCAGTTTATCTGCGAGGGGCAGAATTTTCGTGCGTTTTTTAATTATCGGGAATGGATTTCAACGTGAATGACTGGGGACCGGCAATTGGACAAATCGCTATGGATACGGATTTGAAACAAATGGGGAGTTCTGTGTTTTCTGATCAATTGTCTGAACATCGACTTCGAGTTTTGAATCATGGTGAAAGTTCTAGTAATACAGCTGTTAATGTGGTTTTTCAACATGGCATGGATTCAAGGGAAAGAGTTTTGAAGGGCGGACGGATTGATGGCGCTGAGAAGGACTGTGGGGCTGGGGTGGAATTGCCGACGTGTGTTGGAGTGGAATTGGCGACTGGAGAGGAATTCTCTCGCCAGTTTACTCCTGAACAAAGAGAAGAAGCTGGGGGTTTGCTTAATGGTGTTGGCTCGAGCGTTTTGGACAACAAAAGTAGATATGACATGCGGATGGAGAAGTGATAAAAGATATTGGTAAAACATGTTGTTTTTCTTACGGCCACACCATGCTGAAGGCGCCCGATTGTGATGTCACAAGCGTGAGATTGTGGCTGCAGAAGTGGGAGAGAGAGAGGCTCTCACAGTGTTCGCTTCTTTTTTCTTTTGATTGTTTATTGTACTCGTCTGTTACTTTTGTTGTGCTTCTATTGCTTTTTGGTTATTTCCTCCCCTGAGCAGTTTATCTGCCAAGGGGCAGAATTTTCGTGTGTTTTCAAATTAACGGGAATGGATTTCAACGCGAATGACTGAGGACCGGCAATTGGACAAATCGCTATGGATACGGATTTGAAACAAACGGCCAGTTCTGTGTTTCCTGATCAATTGTCTGAACATCGACTTCGAGTTTTGGATCATGGTGAAAGTTCTAGTAATACAGCTGTTAATGTGGTTTTTCAACATGACATGGATTCAAGGAAAAGAGTTTTGAATGGCTGGCGGACGGACTGATGGCGCTGAGAAGGACTGCGGGGCTGGGCTGGAATTGACGGCTGGAGAGGAATTCTCTCGCCAGCTTACTCCTGAACAAAGAGAAGAAGCTGGGGGTTTGCTTAATGGTGTTGGCTCGAGCGTGTTGGACAACAAAAGTAGATATGACATGCGGATGGACAAGTGATAAAAGATATTGATAAAACATGTTGTTTTTCTTACGGCCACACCGCGCCGAACGCGCCCGATTGTGATGTCACAAGCGTGAGATTGTGGCTGCAGACGTGGGAGAGAGAGAGAGGCTCTCACAGTGTTTGTTTCTTTTTTCTTTTGATTGTTTATTGTACTCGTCTATTACTTTTGTAGTGCTTCTTTTGCTTTTTGATTTTTTCCTCCCCTGAGCAGTTTATATGCAGAGGGGCAGAATTTTCGTGCGTTTTCCAATTAACGGGAATGGATTTCAACGCGAATGACTGAGGACCGGCAATTGGACAAATAGGTGGAGTGTGACTCCGATTCTACCTCTCCGCAGCCGTTTTTACCCAGGCACTGCAGTGGCGGATGGCACGCAGTTTCTCAGGGTCAAATTCCCGAAAGAGGTTGCTTCGTTGCCATACAGCGTGCGTTTTGATACGGGAGATGGACCACTGTATTTTCGGGTCATGCATGATAGGCAGGTGAAGATCTGCCGTTTGTGCATGAGCCCGGTTCATGTGATGCGAGTTTGCCCTCAGTTTGTCTGCCGTGAGTGCTTGGAAAAGGGGCATTACGCAAGGAGTGTCAAGCAGCGCGCTGTAACACCATCAATCGAAAATGATATACTTGAGAGCCCCAACATAATGCATGTTTCTCTCTTTGATAAAAGATATTGTTTTTCTTTCCAAATGATATAAATGACAAAAACAAAAAATTGTACTTAGAAATAATATAAAGCCATTAAAACAGGAACAAAAGGTCCTTCTTTCCAAGTTAAGGTCAAACTGAGAGAATTTATGGTGATTTGCAGATTTGTCCAATGGTAGGTATTTTGGGTGTTTGTCGAGGTTGGGGGTGGTGGTGGTAATATTTAATTTAAAGGGCTATTTAGCTGGTAAACTAAGAAAGGTAAAGTACCTGTCAAATAAAAATGGGTAGCAATTTTAATTATAATCATTGCCTGGAGGTTGACATAGCTTGGGTCAAATTGAAACCAAGGATAAAAGGTGTCAGCAAATTTGAGGACAATATGAGGGTTAAGCCCCCACCAAGAGCGGGCGGCCCATGCCAAGCTCCAGCCGAAAACCCAAACTCCAAACGTGAGCCTCGGCTCCGCATTGCTGGACAAAACAAAAAAAAAAAAAAACAAAAAAAAAAAGGCGTCACAACAGCAGTAGAAAGCAGATGACAACCATGAGGCGACCGATCGAGAGGGCAGCTTTCGCTTACGGCCACACCACGCTGAATGCGCCCGATCTCGTCTGATCTCGGAAGCCAAGCAGCGTCGGGCCTGGTTAGTACTTGGATGGGTGACCGCCTGGGAATACCAGGTGCTGTAAGCATTTTTGTTTTTCCCACCCCCACAATCGAGTGGTAGAAGTGGCTCCAACCTGGGCCCAACGGCTGGGGGCCCCTCGTCACACTTTTTTTGAATGTCCTCAAGCCTTCGTTGCTTCAGTACCTGAGCCTGATCAACATCCACCGCGCCTGATGCAAAAAAGGTTTATTGTGTATTATCCAAACACGATACGCGACACCAGCCGGGCTGGTCCGCACAGCGGAAGAAGAGACCGCCTTGGCACGCCAACATTCACCCTCTTCCTTTTTATTCTTTTTCTTATCTATGGCTTTCCCCCAGATTATCTAAGGCCTGCCCCAGGACAAGCAACTTAGGCCCTCCTACCTTTCTTATTGTTAGAATTAGCTTAAACCTTGACACCAATATTTAGTGGTAATGGCAACCATTTTATTAAGGAATAGACTGCCACCTTGTGTGTCTGGCAGTGAGCTACAACTAAAGTAGACCGACCTCTTCCAGGTTACTGCATCCAGGTTGTGTCTACATCATTATATCTATGCCTACGTTTTGTCAGTATCAAAATGCGCATGGCTGTAAGTATGTCTGTCAGCGCTGTGTCAGCTGAAAGATAGGTCTGATCCCACAAATTACACTTCTACAACCGTCGGTGTAAGCAGTTGTCCCAGTCCTGTCTGGGTGACCAGTTGCCCGCGGTTCTGGCGCCAAGGGCTGAGAACGAGGTATCGGGAGAGAGGCTTAAGGCTGGGAGCCCCTCGGTAAAATGGAGGTCAGGCTTAAGCAGGAGTGTAACCCTCCTATTATCTTTGGGGTCCGTGTGACCCCATTCAATGTTTCAATGGATTATTGACTTTGTTTTTTTGCCTCATATTTCATGACTTTTCCTAATTTAATGGGGACAACTGGGTGAACGTAAAATGAACATGATGATGTGTTTTCAATGTCCTGTACACATTTTGTACACATCGGTGTTCTCTGGGCTGAATTTGAGCCCAGGTTGTTCTGGCGGTATAAAACATAAGAAATATCAACATCGTTCACACATTTCATTTGGTTGTTTTGGATGATATTGAGGCCACTAACATGCAATTTTATAATCTTCAAAAAACCTTCCCTCTGCTTTAGGGCCCTAAAGCAGAGGGGGTGTTGCTAGATTTGAGGCCCTTCTGGGGCGCGAAACCCTAGTGCTCACATCCTCATGCGGGGAATGCATCAGCAACGACAATAGGCTAGTTGCGTTACATTACTTTCAGAGTCGTTGAGCTGACACTTTTATTCAAAGCTACTGACAGTTGATTAGGCTGACCAGGGGTCAACCCCCCCTTGGGAGCTATGTTATTTTTCACAACCATTTACCGGGGCACCACAGATTGTTACTGGGGCATGTGCCCCACTGAGATCGGGTCTGGCCCTAACCCATCATAACCATACCTGTGGTAGCATGAGAACCACTGACAGTTCACATGACATGGGGGAGGAGGAAATATAATTCCAACAAGTACGCTGATCTTTCCTGCACTGTTGGGGTGTGGAAATGTGGTTCCAGTGAGGAGATTGGCAGTTCACACTACAAAGGGGAGGAGCAAACATATGAAAGCTTGCACCGCAGCTTTCAAAACCATTTCACTTGGTGCGCTGTGTGCTCTTGCTTTATGTTCTCTTTCACTTGAAAATGACCTCTAAGCAAAGGTTTCGTGCCAATGCGGTTTTGTCACAGCTCTTTGACAGTGAAAGTGACATAGAGGAGAATGTGTCTGAGACAGAGGATAATGTTGAGGAGGACCCTGATTATGAGACATCCTCCTCTGATGGGAATGAGAGCCTTAGTATTGACCCTCCCGTTGTCTCTCAACCACCAGCAGACAAGTTACCTTACAAAAATGGAAAGTTATTATAGTCCCTCTCCCCACCTGAATGACAGGTTACATTTAATGCTGTTAATGTCATCAAAATGGTTCCAGGCCCCACCAGATACACTGTCAGCCATGTCCAAGACATAAGATCAGCGTTTGAGCTCTTCGTAACACCATCAATCGAAAATGATATACTTGAGAGCCCAAACATAATACATGTTTCTGTCTTTGATAAAAGATATAGTTTTTCTTTCCAAATGATATAAATGACAAAATAAAATTTACTTAGAAATAATATAAAGCCATTAAAACAGGAAAAAAAAAAGGTCCTTCTTTTCAAGTTAGGGTCAAACTGAGAGATTTTATGGTGATTTGCATATTTTTCCAATACTAGGTATTTTGGGTGCATGCCGGGGTTTGGGGGGGGGGGATGGGTGGTGGTCATATTTAATTTAAAGGGCTATTTAGGTAGTAAACCAAGAAACGTGAAGTACCTGACACATAAAAATGGGTAGCAATTTTAATTATAATCATTGCCTGGAGGTTGAAATAGCTTGGGTCAAATTGAACCCAAGGATAAAAGATGTGAGCAAATTTGAGGACAATACGAGGGTTGAGCCACCACCAAGAGCGGGCGGCTCAGACGGAGCTCCCGCATGAAATGTGAGCCAAAGCCCAGGTGAAACTGGGAGCCGGTGGTGGGTCTTTCTCCACCATCTTCAAACCCTGAGCCTCCGGCCTAGATCCACACCTAGAGCCGGGCCTGACACTGTGGCCTTGGCCGGTGCCAAGCTCCAGCCAAAAACCCAAACTCCAAACGTGAGCCTCGGCTCCGCAGTGTTGGACAAAACAAAAAAAAAAAAACAAAAAAAAAGGCTCCGGCGTCACAACAGCAGTAGAAAGCGGATGACAACCATGAGGCGACCGACTGAGAGGGCAGCTTTCGCTTACGGCCACACCACGCTGAACGCGCCCGATCTCGTCTGATCTCGGAAGCCAAGCAGCGTCGGGCCTGGTTAGTACTTGGATGGGTGACCGCCTGGGAATACCAGGTGCTGTAAGCATTTTTGTTTTTCCCACCCCCACAATCGAGTGGTAGAAGTGGCTCCAACCAGGACAAGCTGCCTAGGCCCTCCTACCTTTCTTATTGTTAGAATTAGCATAAACCTTGACACCAATATTCAGTGGTAATGGCAACCATTTTATTAAGGAATAGACCTCCACCTTTTGTGTCTGGCTGTGAACTACACCCAAAGTTGACCGTGGTTCCAGTGAGGAGATTGGCATTAAAACAAGAAAAAAGGTCTTTCTGTCCAATTTAAGGTCCAACTGAGAGATTTTATGGTGATTTGCATATTTTTGCAAAAGTAGGTATTTTGGGTGTTTGCCGGGGTTGGGGGTGGTGGTGGTAATATTTAATTTAAAATTTAAATTTAACTTTCTTATTGTTTGCAGTAGCTTAAACATTGACGTCAATATTTAGCGGTAATGGAAAGCGTTTTATTAAGGATGGGAGCCCCTCGGTAAAATGGAGGTCAGGCTTAATGCTGCTAATGTCATCAAAATGGTTCCAGGTCCCACCACATACACTGTCAGCCATGTCCAAGACATAAAATCGGCATCTGAGCTCTTCGTAACACCATCAATCCAAAAACATATACCTGAGAGCCTGAACATAATACATGTTTCTGTCTTTGATAAAACATGTTGTTTTTCTTACGGCCACACCGCGCTGAACGCGCCCGATTGTGATGTCACAATTGTGAGATTGTGGCTGCAGAAGTGGGAGCGAGAGAGGCGCTCACGGTGTTTGTTTCTCTTTTCTTTTGATTGTTTATTGTACTCGTCTGTTACTTTTGTAGTGATTCATTTGCTTTTTGTTTTTTTCCTCCCCTGAGCAGTTTATCTGCGAGGGGCAGAATTTTCGTGCGTTTTTTAATTAACGGGAATGGATTTCAACGTGAATGACTGAGGACCGGCAATTCGACAAATCGCTATGGATACGGATTTGAAACAAATGGCGAGTTCTGTGTTTTCTGATCAATTGTCTGAACATCGACTTCGAGTTTTGGATCATGGTGAAAGTTCTAGTAATACAGCTGTTAATGTGGTTTTTCAACATGGCATGGATTCAAGGGAAAGAGTTTTGAAGGGCGGACGGATTGATGGCGCTGAGAAGGACTGCGGGGCTGGGGTGGAATTGCCGACGTGTGTTGGAGTGGAATTGGCGACTGGAGAGGAATTCTCTCGCCAGTTTACTCCTGAACAAAGAGAAGAAGCTGGGGGTTTGCTTAATGGTGTTGGCTCGAGCGTTTTGGACAACAAAAGTAGATATGACATGCGGATGGAGAAGTGATAAAAGATATTGGTAAAACATGTTGTTTTTCTTACGGCCACACCATGCTGAAGGCGCCCGATTGTGATGTCACAAGCGTGAGATTGTGGCTGCAGAAGTGGGAGAGAGAGAGGCTCTCACAGTGTTCGCTTCTTTTTTCTTTTGATTGTTTATTGTACTCGTCTGTTACTTTTGTTGTGCTTCTATTGCTTTTTGGTTATTTCCTCCCCTGAGCAGTTTATCTGCCAAGGGGCAGAATTTTCGTGTGTTTTCAAATTAACGGGAATGGATTTCAACGCGAATGACTGAGGACCGGCAATTGGACAAATCGCTATGGATACGGATTTGAAACAAACGGCCAGTTCTGTGTTTCCTGATCAATTGTCTGAACATCGACTTCGAGTTTTGGATCATGGTGAAAGTTCTAGTAATACAGCTGTTAATGTGGTTTTTCAACATGACATGGATTCAAGGAAAAGAGTTTTGAATGGCTGGCGGACGGACTGATGGCGCTGAGAAGGACTGCGGGGCTGGGCTGGAATTGACGGCTGGAGAGGAATTCTCTCGCCAGCTTACTCCTGAACAAAGAGAAGAAGCTGGGGGTTTGCTTAATGGTGTTGGCTCGAGCGTGTTGGACAACAAAAGTAGATATGACATGCGGATGGACAAGTGATAAAAGATATTGATAAAACATGTTGTTTTTCTTACGGCCACACCGCGCCGAACGCGCCCGATTGTGATGTCACAAGCGTGAGATTGTGGCTGCAGACGTGGGAGAGAGAGAGAGGCTCTCACAGTGTTTGTTTCTTTTTTCTTTTGATTGTTTATTGTACTCGTCTATTACTTTTGTAGTGCTTCTTTTGCTTTTTGATTTTTTCCTCCCCTGAGCAGTTTATATGCAGAGGGGCAGAATTTTCGTGCGTTTTCCAATTAACGGGAATGGATTTCAACGCGAATGACTGAGGACCGGCAATTGGACAAATAGGTGGAGTGTGACTCCGATTCTACCTCTCCGCAGCCGTTTTTACCCAGGCACTGCAGTGGCGGATGGCACGCAGTTTCTCAGGGTCAAATTCCCGAAAGAGGTTGCTTCGTTGCCATACAGCGTGCGTTTTGATACGGGAGATGGACCACTGTATTTTCGGGTCATGCATGATAGGCAGGTGAAGATCTGCCGTTTGTGCATGAGCCCGGTTCATGTGATGCGAGTTTGCCCTCAGTTTGTCTGCCGTGAGTGCTTGGAAAAGGGGCATTACGCAAGGAGTGTCAAGCAGCGCGCTGTAACACCATCAATCGAAAATGATATACTTGAGAGCCCCAACATAATGCATGTTTCTCTCTTTGATAAAAGATATTGTTTTTCTTTCCAAATGATATAAATGACAAAAACAAAAAATTGTACTTAGAAATAATATAAAGCCATTAAAACAGGAACAAAAGGTCCTTCTTTCCAAGTTAAGGTCAAACTGAGAGAATTTATGGTGATTTGCAGATTTGTCCAATGGTAGGTATTTTGGGTGTTTGTCGAGGTTGGGGGTGGTGGTGGTAATATTTAATTTAAAGGGCTATTTAGCTGGTAAACTAAGAAAGGTAAAGTACCTGTCAAATAAAAATGGGTAGCAATTTTAATTATAATCATTGCCTGGAGGTTGACATAGCTTGGGTCAAATTGAAACCAAGGATAAAAGGTGTCAGCAAATTTGAGGACAATATGAGGGTTAAGCCCCCACCAAGAGCGGGCGGCCCATGCCAAGCTCCAGCCGAAAACCCAAACTCCAAACGTGAGCCTCGGCTCCGCATTGTTGGACAAAACAAAAAAAAAAAAAACAAAAAAAAAAAGGCTCCGGCGTCACAACAGCAGTAGAAAGCAGATGACAACCATGAGGCGACCGATCGAGAGGGCAGCTTTCGCTTACGGCCACACCACGCTGAATGCGCCCGATCTCGTCTGATCTCGGAAGCCAAGCAGCGTCGGGCCTGGTTAGTACTTGGATGGGTGACCGCCTGGGAATACCAGGTGCTGTAAGCATTTTTGTTTTTCCCACCCCCACAATCGAGTGGTAGAAGTGGCTCCAACCTGGGCCCAACGGCTGGGGGCCCCTCGTCACACTTTTTTTGAATGTCCTCAAGCCTTCGTTGCTTCAGTACCTGAGCCTGATCAACATCCACCGCGCCTGATGCAAAAAAGGTTTATTGTGTATTATCCAAACACGATACGCGACACCAGCCGGGCTGGTCCGCACAGCGGAAGAAGAGACCGCCTTGGCACGCCAACATTCACCCTCTTCCTTTTTATTCTTTTTCTTATCTATGGCTTTCCCCCAGATTATCTAAGGCCTGCCCCAGGACAAGCAACTTAGGCCCTCCTACCTTTCTTATTGTTAGAATTAGCTTAAACCTTGACACCAATATTTAGTGGTAATGGCAACCATTTTATTAAGGAATAGACTGCCACCTTGTGTGTCTGGCAGTGAGCTACAACTAAAGTAGACCGACCTCTTCCAGGTTACTGCATCCAGGTTGTGTCTACATCATTATATCTATGCCTACGTTTTGTCAGTATCAAAATGCGCATGGCTGTAAGTATGTCTGTCAGCGCTGTGTCAGCTGAAAGATAGGTCTGATCCCACAAATTACACTTCTACAACCGTCGGTGTAAGCAGTTGTCCCAGTCCTGTCTGGGTGACCAGTTGCCCGCGGTTCTGGCGCCAAGGGCTGAGAACGAGGTATCGGGAGAGAGGCTTAAGGCTGGGAGCCCCTCGGTAAAATGGAGGTCAGGCTTAAGCAGGAGTGTAACCCTCCTATTATCTTTGGGGTCCGTGTGACCCCATTCAATGTTTCAATGGATTATTGACTTTGTTTTTTTGCCTCATATTTCATGACTTTTCCTAATTTAATGGGGACAACTGGGTGAACGTAAAATGAACATGATGATGTGTTTTCAATGTCCTGTACACATTTTGTACACATCGGTGTTCTCTGGGCTGAATTTGAGCCCAGGTTGTTCTGGCGGTATAAAACATAAGAAATATCAACATCGTTCACACATTTCATTTGGTTGTTTTGGATGATATTGAGGCCACTAACATGCAATTTTATAATCTTCAAAAAACCTTCCCTCTGCTTTAGGGCCCTAAAGCAGAGGGGGTGTTGCTAGATTTGAGGCCCTTCTGGGGCGCGAAACCCTAGTGCTCACATCCTCATGCGGGGAATGCATCAGCAACGACAATAGGCTAGTTGCGTTACATTACTTTCAGAGTCGTTGAGCTGACACTTTTATTCAAAGCTACTGACAGTTGATTAGGCTGACCAGGGGTCAACCCCCCCTTGGGAGCTATGTTATTTTTCACAACCATTTACCGGGGCACCACAGATTGTTACTGGGGCATGTGCCCCACTGAGATCGGGTCTGGCCCTAACCCATCATAACCATACCTGTGGTAGCATGAGAACCACTGACAGTTCACATGACATGGGGGAGGAGGAAATATAATTCCAACAAGTACGCTGATCTTTCCTGCACTGTTGGGGTGTGGAAATGTGGTTCCAGTGAGGAGATTGGCAGTTCACACTACAAAGGGGAGGAGCAAACATATGAAAGCTTGCACCGCAGCTTTCAAAACCATTTCACTTGGTGCGCTGTGTGCTCTTGCTTTATGTTCTCTTTCACTTGAAAATGACCTCTAAGCAAAGGTTTCGTGCCAATGCGGTTTTGTCACAGCTCTTTGACAGTGAAAGTGACATAGAGGAGAATGTGTCTGAGACAGAGGATAATGTTGAGGAGGACCCTGATTATGAGACATCCTCCTCTGATGGGAATGAGAGCCTTAGTATTGACCCTCCCGTTGTCTCTCAACCACCAGCAGACAAGTTACCTTACAAAAATGGAAAGTTATTATAGTCCCTCTCCCCACCTGAATGACAGGTTACATTTAATGCTGTTAATGTCATCAAAATGGTTCCAGGCCCCACCAGATACACTGTCAGCCATGTCCAAGACATAAGATCAGCGTTTGAGCTCTTCGTAACACCATCAATCGAAAATGATATACTTGAGAGCCCAAACATAATACATGTTTCTGTCTTTGATAAAAGATATAGTTTTTCTTTCCAAATGATATAAATGACAAAATAAAATTTACTTAGAAATAATATAAAGCCATTAAAACAGGAAAAAAAAAAGGTCCTTCTTTTCAAGTTAGGGTCAAACTGAGAGATTTTATGGTGATTTGCATATTTTTCCAATACTAGGTATTTTGGGTGCATGCCGGGGTTTGGGGGGGGGGGGGGATGGGTGGTGGTCATATTTAATTTAAAGGGCTATTTAGGTAGTAAACCAAGAAACGTGAAGTACCTGACACATAAAAATGGGTAGCAATTTTAATTATAATCATTGCCTGGAGGTTGAAATAGCTTGGGTCAAATTGAACCCAAGGATAAAAGATGTGAGCAAATTTGAGGACAATACGAGGGTTGAGCCACCACCAAGAGCGGGCGGCTCAGACGGAGCTCCCGCATGAAATGTGAGCCAAAGCCCAGGTGAAACTGGGAGCCGGTGGTGGGTCTTTCTCCACCATCTTCAAACCCTGAGCCTCCGGCCTAGATCCACACCTAGAGCCGGGCCTGACACTGTGGCCTTGGCCGGTGCCAAGCTCCAGCCAAAAACCCAAACTCCAAACGTGAGCCTCGGCTCCGCAGTGTTGGACAAAACAAAAAAAAAAAAAAAAAAAAAAAGGCTCCGGCGTCACAACAGCAGTAGAAAGCGGATGACAACCATGAGGCGACCGACTGAGAGGGCAGCTTTCGCTTACGGCCACACCACGCTGAACGCGCCCGATCTCGTCTGATCTCGGAAGCCAAGCAGCGTCGGGCCTGGTTAGTACTTGGATGGGTGACCGCCTGGGAATACCAGGTGCTGTAAGCATTTTTGTTTTTCCCACCCCCACAATCGAGTGGTAGAAGTGGCTCCAACCAGGACAAGCTGCCTAGGCCCTCCTACCTTTCTTATTGTTAGAATTAGCATAAACCTTGACACCAATATTCAGTGGTAATGGCAACCATTTTATTAAGGAATAGACCTCCACCTTTTGTGTCTGGCTGTGAACTACACCCAAAGTTGACCGTGGTTCCAGTGAGGAGATTGGCATTAAAACAAGAAAAAAGGTCTTTCTGTCCAATTTAAGGTCCAACTGAGAGATTTTATGGTGATTTGCATATTTTTGCAAAAGTAGGTATTTTGGGTGTTTGCCGGGGTTGGGGGTGGTGGTGGTAATATTTAATTTAAAATTTAAATTTAACTTTCTTATTGTTTGCAGTAGCTTAAACATTGACGTCAATATTTAGCGGTAATGGAAAGCGTTTTATTAAGGATGGGAGCCCCTCGGTAAAATGGAGGTCAGGCTTAATGCTGCTAATGTCATCAAAATGGTTCCAGGTCCCACCACATACACTGTCAGCCATGTCCAAGACATAAAATCGGCATCTGAGCTCTTCGTAACACCATCAATCCAAAAACATATACCTGAGAGCCTGAACATAATACATGTTTCTGTCTTTGATAAAACATGTTGTTTTTCTTACGGCCACACCGCGCTGAACGCGCCCGATTGTGATGTCACAATTGTGAGATTGTGGCTGCAGAAGTGGGAGCGAGAGAGGCGCTCACGGTGTTTGTTTCTCTTTTCTTTTGATTGTTTATTGTACTCGTCTGTTACTTTTGTAGTGATTCATTTGCTTTTTGTTTTTTTCCTCCCCTGAGCAGTTTATCTGCGAGGGGCAGAATTTTCGTGCGTTTTTTAATTAACGGGAATGGATTTCAACGTGAATGACTGAGGACCGGCAATTCGACAAATCGCTATGGATACGGATTTGAAACAAATGGCGAGTTCTGTGTTTTCTGATCAATTGTCTGAACATCGACTTCGAGTTTTGGATCATGGTGAAAGTTCTAGTAATACAGCTGTTAATGTGGTTTTTCAACATGGCATGGATTCAAGGGAAAGAGTTTTGAAGGGCGGACGGATTGATGGCGCTGAGAAGGACTGCGGGGCTGGGGTGGAATTGCCGACGTGTGTTGGAGTGGAATTGGCGACTGGAGAGGAATTCTCTCGCCAGTTTACTCCTGAACAAAGAGAAGAAGCTGGGGGTTTGCTTAACGGTGTTGGCTCGAGCGTTTTGGACAACAAAAGTAGATATGACATGCGGATGGAGAAGTGATAAAAGCTATTGGTAAAACATGTTGTTTTTCTTACGGCCACACCATGCTGAAGGCGCCCGATTGTGATGTCACAAGCGTGAGATTGTGGCTGCAGAAGTGGGAGAGAGAGAGGCTCTCACGGTGTTTGTTTCTCTTTTCTTTTGATTGTTTATTGTACTCGTCTGTTACTTTTGTAGTGATTCATTTGCTTTTTGATTTTTTCCTCCCCTGAGCAGTTTATCTGCGAGGGGCAGAATTTTCGTGCGTTTTTTAATTATCGGGAATGGATTTCAACGCGAATGACTGAGGACCGGCAATTCGACAAATCGCTATGGATACGGATTTGAAACAAATGGGGAGTTCTGTGTTTTCTGATCAATTGTCTGAACATCGACTTCGAGTTTTGAATCATGGTGAAAGTTCTAGTAATACAGCTGTTAATGTGGTTTTTCAACATGGCATGGATTCAAGGGAAAGAGTTTTGAAGGGCGGACGGATTGATGGCGCTGAGAAGGACTGTGGGGCTGGGGTGGAATTGCCGACGTGTGTTGGAGTGGAATTGGCGACTGGAGAGGAATTCTCTCGCCAGTTTACTCCTGAACAAAGAGAAGAAGCTGGGGGTTTGCTTAATGGTGTTGGCTCGAGCGTTTTGGACAACAAAAGTAGATATGACATGCGGATGGAGAAGTGATAAAAGATATTGGTAAAACATGTTGTTTTTCTTACGGCCACACCATGCTGAAGGCGCCCGATTGTGATGTCACAAGCGTGAGATTGTGGCTGCAGAAGTGGGAGAGAGAGAGGCTCTCACAGTGTTCGCTTCTTTTTTCTTTTGATTGTTTATTGTACTCGTCTGTTACTTTTGTTGTGCTTCTATTGCTTTTTGGTTATTTCCTCCCCTGAGCAGTTTATCTGCCAAGGGGCAGAATTTTCGTGTGTTTTCAAATTAACGGGAATGGATTTCAACGCGAATGACTGAGGACCGGCAATTGGACAAATCGCTATGGATACGGATTTGAAACAAACGGCCAGTTCTGTGTTTCCTGATCAATTGTCTGAACATGGACTTCGAGTTTTGGATCATGGTGAAAGTTCTAGTAATACAGCTGTTAATGTGGTTTTTCAACATGACATGGATTCAAGGAAAAGAGTTTTGAATGGCTGGCGGACGGACTGATGGCGCTGAGAAGGACTGCGGGGCTGGGCTGGAATTGACGGCTGGAGAGGAATTCTCTCGCCAGCTTACTCCTGAACAAAGAGAAGAAGCTGGGGGTTTGCTTAATGGTGTTGGCTCGAGCGTGTTGGACAACAAAAGTAGATATGACATGCGGATGGACAAGTGATAAAAGATATTGATAAAACATGTTGTTTTTCTTACGGCCACACCGCGCCGAACGCGCCCGATTGTGATGTCACAAGCGTGAGATTGTGGCTGCAGACGTGGGAGAGAGAGAGAGGCTCTCACAGTGTTTGTTTCTTTTTTCTTTTGATTGTTTATTGTACTCGTCTATTACTTTTGTAGTGCTTCTTTTGCTTTTTGATTTTTTCCTCCCCTGAGCAGTTTATATGCAGAGGGGCAGAATTTTCGTGCGTTTTCCAATTAACGGGAATGGATTTCAACGCGAATGACTGAGGACCGGCAATTGGACAAATAGGTGGAGTGTGACTCCGATTCTACCTCTCCGCAGCCGTTTTTACCCAGGCACTGCAGTGGCGGATGGCACGCAGTTTCTCAGGGTCAAATTCCCGAAAGAGGTTGCTTCGTTGCCATACAGCGTGCGTTTTGATACGGGAGATGGACCACTGTATTTTCGGGTCATGCATGATAGGCAGGTGAAGATCTGCCGTTTGTGCATGAGCCCGGTTCACGTGATGCGAGTTTGCCCTCAGTTTGTCTGCCGTGAGTGCTTGGAAAAGGGGCATTACGCAAGGAGTGTCAAGCAGCGCGCTGTAACACCATCAATCGAAAATGATATACTTGAGAGCCCCAACATAATGCATGTTTCTCTCTTTGATAAAAGATATTGTTTTTCTTTCCAAATGATATAAATGACAAAAACAAAAAATTGTACTTAGAAATAATATAAAGCCATTAAAACAGGAACAAAAGGTCCTTCTTTCCAAGTTAAGGTCAAACTGAGAGAATTTATGGTGATTTGCAGATTTGTCCAATGGTAGGTATTTTGGGTGTTTGTCGAGGTTGGGGGTGGTGGTGGTAATATTTAATTTAAAGGGCTATTTAGCTGGTAAACTAAGAAAGGTAAAGTACCTGTCAAATAAAAATGGGTAGCAATTTTAATTATAATCATTGCCTGGAGGTTGACATAGCTTGGGTCAAATTGAAACCAAGGATAAAAGGTGTCAGCAAATTTGAGGACAATATGAGGGTTAAGCCCCCACCAAGAGCGGGCGGCCCATGCCAAGCTCCAGCCGAAAACCCAAACTCCAAACGTGAGCCTCGGCTCCGCATTGCTGGACAAAAAAAAAAAAAAAAAAAACAAAAAAAAAAGGCTCCGGCGTCACAACAGCAGTAGAAAGCAGATGACAACCATGAGGCGACCGATCGAGAGGGCAGCTTTCGCTTACGGCCACACCACGCTGAATGCGCCCGATCTCGTCTGATCTCGGAAGCCAAGCAGCGTCGGGCCTGGTTAGTACTTGGATGGGTGACCGCCTGGGAATACCAGGTGCTGTAAGCATTTTTGTTTTTCCCACCCCCACAATCGAGTGGTAGAAGTGGCTCCAACCTGGGCCCAACGGCTGGGGGCCCCTCGTCACACTTTTTTTGAATGTCCTCAAGCCTTCGTTGCTTCAGTACCTGAGCCTGATCAACATCCACCGCGCCTGATGCAAAAAAGGTTTATTGTGTATTATCCAAACACGATACGCGACACCAGCCGGGCTGGTCCGCACAGCGGAAGAAGAGACCGCCTTGGCACGCCAACATTCACCCTCTTCCTTTTTATTCTTTTTCTTATCTATGGCTTTCCCCCAGATTATCTAAGGCCTGCCCCAGGACAAGCAACTTAGGCCCTCCTACCTTTCTTATTGTTAGAATTAGCTTAAACCTTGACACCAATATTTAGTGGTAATGGCAACCATTTTATTAAGGAATAGACTGCCACCTTGTGTGTCTGGCAGTGAGCTACAACTAAAGTAGACCGACCTCTTCCAGGTTACTGCATCCAGGTTGTGTCTACATCATTATATCTATGCCTACGTTTTGTCAGTATCAAAATGCGCATGGCTGTAAGTATGTCTGTCAGCGCTGTGTCAGCTGAAAGATAGGTCTGATCCCACAAATTACACTTCTACAACCGTCGGTGTAAGCAGTTGTCCCAGTCCTGTCTGGGTGACCAGTTGCCCGCGGTTCTGGCGCCAAGGGCTGAGAACGAGGTATCGGGAGAGAGGCTTAAGGCTGGGAGCCCCTCGGTAAAATGGAGGTCAGGCTTAAGCAGGAGTGTAACCCTCCTATTATCTTTGGGGTCCGTGTGACCCCATTCAATGTTTCAATGGATTATTGACTTTGTTTTTTTGCCTCATATTTCATGACTTTTCCTAATTTAATGGGGACAACTGGGTGAACGTAAAATGAACATGATGATGTGTTTTCAATGTCCTGTACACATTTTGTACACATCGGTGTTCTCTGGGCTGAATTTGAGCCCAGGTTGTTCTGGCGGTATAAAACATAAGAAATATCAACATCGTTCACACATTTCATTTGGTTGTTTTGGATGATATTGAGGCCACTAACATGCAATTTTATAATCTTCAAAAAACCTTCCCTCTGCTTTAGGGCCCTAAAGCAGAGGGGGTGTTGCTAGATTTGAGGCCCTTCTGGGGCGCGAAACCCTAGTGCTCACATCCTCATGCGGGGAATGCATCAGCAACGACAATAGGCTAGTTGCGTTACATTACTTTCAGAGTCGTTGAGCTGACACTTTTATTCAAAGCTACTGACAGTTGATTAGGCTGACCAGGGGTCAACCCCCCCTTGGGAGCTATGTTATTTTTCACAACCATTTACCGGGGCACCACAGATTGTTACTGGGGCATGTGCCCCACTGAGATCGGGTCTGGCCCTAACCCATCATAACCATACCTGTGGTAGCATGAGAACCACTGACAGTTCACATGACATGGGGGAGGAGGAAATATAATTCCAACAAGTACGCTGATCTTTCCTGCACTGTTGGGGTGTGGAAATGTGGTTCCAGTGAGGAGATTGGCAGTTCACACTACAAAGGGGAGGAGCAAACATATGAAAGCTTGCACCGCAGCTTTCAAAACCATTTCACTTGGTGCGCTGTGTGCTCTTGCTTTATGTTCTCTTTCACTTGAAAATGACCTCTAAGCAAAGGTTTCGTGCCAATGCGGTTTTGTCACAGCTCTTTGACAGTGAAAGTGACATAGAGGAGAATGTGTCTGAGACAGAGGATAATGTTGAGGAGGACCCTGATTATGAGACATCCTCCTCTGATGGGAATGAGAGCCTTAGTATTGACCCTCCCGTTGTCTCTCAACCACCAGCAGACAAGTTACCTTACAAAAATGGAAAGTTATTATAGTCCCTCTCCCCACCTGAATGACAGGTTACATTTAATGCTGTTAATGTCATCAAAATGGTTCCAGGCCCCACCAGATACACTGTCAGCCATGTCCAAGACATAAGATCAGCGTTTGAGCTCTTCGTAACACCATCAATCGAAAATGATATACTTGAGAGCCCAAACATAATACATGTTTCTGTCTTTGATAAAAGATATAGTTTTTCTTTCCAAATGATAAAAATGACAAAATAAAATTTACTTAGAAATAATATAAAGCCATTAAAACAGGAAAAAAAAAAGGTCCTTCTTTTCAAGTTAGGGTCAAACTGAGAGATTTTATGGTGATTTGCATATTTTTCCAATACTAGGTATTTTGGGTGCATGCCGGGGTTTGGGGGGGGGGGATGGGTGGTGGTCATATTTAATTTAAAGGGCTATTTAGGTAGTAAACCAAGAAACGTGAAGTACCTGACACATAAAAATGGGTAGCAATTTTAATTATAATCATTGCCTGGAGGTTGAAATAGCTTGGGTCAAATTGAACCCAAGGATAAAAGATGTGAGCAAATTTGAGGACAATACGAGGGTTGAGCCACCACCAAGAGCGGGCGGCTCAGACGGAGCTCCCGCATGAAATGTGAGCCAAAGCCCAGGTGAAACTGGGAGCCGGTGGTGGGTCTTTCTCCACCATCTTCAAACCCTGAGCCTCCGGCCTAGATCCACACCTAGAGCCGGGCCTGACACTGTGGCCTTGGCCGGTGCCAAGCTCCAGCCAAAAACCCAAACTCCAAACGTGAGCCTCGGCTCCGCAGTGTTGGACAAAACAAAAAAAAAAAAAAAAAAAAAAAGGCTCCGGCGTCACAACAGCAGTAGAAAGCGGATGACAACCATGAGGCGACCGACTGAGAGGGCAGCTTTCGCTTACGGCCACACCACGCTGAACGCGCCCGATCTCGTCTGATCTCGGAAGCCAAGCAGCGTCGGGCCTGGTTAGTACTTGGATGGGTGACCGCCTGGGAATACCAGGTGCTGTAAGCATTTTTGTTTTTCCCACCCCCACAATCGAGTGGTAGAAGTGGCTCCAACCAGGACAAGCTGCCTAGGCCCTCCTACCTTTCTTATTGTTAGAATTAGCATAAACCTTGACACCAATATTCAGTGGTAATGGCAACCATTTTATTAAGGAATAGACCTCCACCTTTTGTGTCTGGCTGTGAACTACACCCAAAGTTGACCGTGGTTCCAGTGAGGAGATTGGCATTAAAACAAGAAAAAAGGTCTTTCTGTCCAATTTAAGGTCCAACTGAGAGATTTTATGGTGATTTGCATATTTTTGCAAAAGTAGGTATTTTGGGTGTTTGCCGGGGTTGGGGGTGGTGGTGGTAATATTTAATTTAAAATTTAAATTTAACTTTCTTATTGTTTGCAGTAGCTTAAACATTGACGTCAATATTTAGCGGTAATGGAAAGCGTTTTATTAAGGATGGGAGCCCCTCGGTAAAATGGAGGTCAGGCTTAATGCTGCTAATGTCATCAAAATGGTTCCAGGTCCCACCACATACACTGTCAGCCATGTCCAAGACATAAAATCGGCATCTGAGCTCTTCGTAACACCATCAATCCAAAAACATATACCTGAGAGCCTGAACATAATACATGTTTCTGTCTTTGATAAAACATGTTGTTTTTCTTACGGCCACACCGCGCTGAACGCGCCCGATTGTGATGTCACAATTGTGAGATTGTGGCTGCAGAAGTGGGAGCGAGAGAGGCGCTCACGGTGTTTGTTTCTCTTTTCTTTTGATTGTTTATTGTACTCGTCTGTTACTTTTGTAGTGATTCATTTGCTTTTTGTTTTTTTCCTCCCCTGAGCAGTTTATCTGCGAGGGGCAGAATTTTCGTGCGTTTTTTAATTAACGGGAATGGATTTCAACGTGAATGACTGAGGACCGGCAATTCGACAAATCGCTATGGATACGGATTTGAAACAAATGGCGAGTTCTGTGTTTTCTGATCAATTGTCTGAACATCGACTTCGAGTTTTGGATCATGGTGAAAGTTCTAGTAATACAGCTGTTAATGTGGTTTTTCAACATGGCATGGATTCAAGGGAAAGAGTTTTGAAGGGCGGACGGATTGATGGCGCTGAGAAGGACTGCGGGGCTGGGGTGGAATTGCCGACGTGTGTTGGAGTGGAATTGGCGACTGGAGAGGAATTCTCTCGCCAGTTTACTCCTGAACAAAGAGAAGAAGCTGGGGGTTTGCTTAATGGTGTTGGCTCGAGCGTTTTGGACAACAAAAGTAGATATGACATGCGGATGGAGAAGTGATAAAAGCTATTGGTAAAACATGTTGTTTTTCTTACGGCCACACCATGCTGAAGGCGCCCGATTGTGATGTCACAAGCGTGAGATTGTGGCTGCAGACGTGGGAGAGAGAGAGGCTCTCACAGTGTTCGTTTCTTTTTTCTTTTGATTGTTTATTGTACTCGTCTGTTACTTTGTTGTGCTTCTATTGCTTTTTGGTTATTTCCTCCCCTGAGCAGTTTATCTGCCAAGGGGCAGAATTTTCGTGCGTTTTCAAATTAACGGGAATGGATTTCAACGCGAATGACTGAGGACCGGCAATTGGACAAATCGCTATGGATACGGATTTGAAACAAACGGCCAGTTCTGTGTTTCCTGATCAATTGTCTGAACATCGACTTCGAGTTTTGGATCATGGTGAAAGTTCTAGTAATACAGCTGTTAATGTGGTTTTTCAACATGACATGGATTCAAGGAAAAGAGTTTTGAATGGCTGGCGGACGGACTGATGGCGCTGAGAAGGACTGCGGGGCTGGGCTGGAATTGACGGCTGGAGAGGAATTCTCTCGCCAGCTTACTCCTGAACAAAGAGAAGAAGCTGGGGGTTTGCTTAATGGTGTTGGCTCGAGCGTTTTGGACAACAAAAGTAGATATGACATGCGGATGGACAAGTGATAAAAGATATTGATAAAACATGTTGTTTTTCTTACGGCCACACCGCGCCGAACGCGCCCGATTGTGATGTCACAAGCGTGAGATTGTGGCTGCAGACGTGGGAGAGAGAGAGAGGCTCTCACAGTGTTTGTTTCTTTTTTCTTTTGATTGTTTATTGTACTCGTCTATTACTTTTGTAGTGCTTCTTTTGCTTTTTGATTTTTTCCTCCCCTGAGCAGTTTATATGCAGAGGGGCAGAATTTTCGTGCGTTTTCCAATTAACGGGAATGGATTTCAACGCGAATGACTGAGGACCGGCAATTGGACAAATAGGTGGAGTGTGACTCCGATTCTACCTCTCCGCAGCCGTTTTTACCCAGGCACTGCAGTGGCGGATGGCACGCAGTTTCTCAGGGTCAAATTCCCGAAAGAGGTTGCTTCGTTGCCATACAGCGTGCGTTTTGATACGGGAGATGGACCACTGTATTTTCGGGTCATGCATGATAGGCAGGTGAAGATCTGCCGTTTGTGCATGAGCCCGGTTCATGTGATGCGAGTTTGCCCTCAGTTTGTCTGCCGTGAGTGCTTGGAAAAGGGGCATTACGCAAGGAGTGTCAAGCAGCGCGCTGTAACACCATCAATCGAAAATGATATACTTGAGAGCCCCAACATAATGCATGTTTCTCTCTTTGATAAAAGATATTGTTTTTCTTTCCAAATGATATAAATGACAAAAACAAAAAATTGTACTTAGAAATAATATAAAGCCATTAAAACAGGAACAAAAGGTCCTTCTTTCCAAGTTAAGGTCAAACTGAGAGAATTTATGGTGATTTGCAGATTTGTCCAATGGTAGGTATTTTGGGTGTTTGTCGAGGTTGGGGGTGGTGGTGGTAATATTTAATTTAAAGGGCTATTTAGCTGGTAAACTAAGAAAGGTAAAGTACCTGTCAAATAAAAATGGGTAGCAATTTTAATTATAATCATTGCCTGGAGGTTGACATAGCTTGGGTCAAATTGAAACCAAGGATAAAAGGTGTCAGCAAATTTGAGGACAATATGAGGGTTAAGCCCCCACCAAGAGCGGGCGGCCCATGCCAAGCTCCAGCCGAAAACCCAAACTCCAAACGTGAGCCTCGGCTCCGCATTGTTGGACAAAACAAAAAAAAAAAAAAAAAAAAAAAAGGCTCCGGCGTCACAACAGCAGTAGAAAGCAGATGACAACCATGAGGCGACCGATCGAGAGGGCAGCTTTCGCTTACGGCCACACCACGCTGAATGCGCCCGATCTCGTCTGATCTCGGAAGCCAAGCAGCGTCGGGCCTGGTTAGTACTTGGATGGGTGACCGCCTGGGAATACCAGGTGCTGTAAGCATTTTTGTTTTTCCCACCCCCACAATCGAGTGGTAGAAGTGGCTCCAACCTGGGCCCAACGGCTGGGGGCCCCTCGTCACACTTTTTTTGAATGTCCTCAAGCCTTCGTTGCTTCAGTACCTGAGCCTGATCAACATCCACCGCGCCTGATGCAAAAAAGGTTTATTGTGTATTATCCAAACACGATACGCGACACCAGCCGGGCTGGTCCGCACAGCGGAAGAAGAGACCGCCTTGGCACGCCAACATTCACCCTCTTCCTTTTTATTCTTTTTCTTATCTATGGCTTTCCCCCAGATTATCTAAGGCCTGCCCCAGGACAAGCAACTTAGGCCCTCCTACCTTTCTTATTGTTAGAATTAGCTTAAACCTTGACACCAATATTTAGTGGTAATGGCAACCATTTTATTAAGGAATAGACTGCCACCTTGTGTGTCTGGCAGTGAGCTACAACTAAAGTAGACCGACCTCTTCCAGGTTACTGCATCCAGGTTGTGTCTACATCATTATATCTATGCCTACGTTTTGTCAGTATCAAAATGCGCATGGCTGTAAGTATGTCTGTCAGCGCTGTGTCAGCTGAAAGATAGGTCTGATCCCACAAATTACACTTCTACAACCGTCGGTGTAAGCAGTTGTCCCAGTCCTGTCTGGGTGACCAGTTGCCCGCGGTTCTGGCGCCAAGGGCTGAGAACGAGGTATCGGGAGAGAGGCTTAAGGCTGGGAGCCCCTCGGTAAAATGGAGGTCAGGCTTAAGCAGGAGTGTAACCCTCCTATTATCTTTGGGGTCCGTGTGACCCCATTCAATGTTTCAATGGATTATTGACTTTGTTTTTTTGCCTCATATTTCATGACTTTTCCTAATTTAATGGGGACAACTGGGTGAACGTAAAATGAACATGATGATGTGTTTTCAATGTCCTGTACACATTTTGTACACATCGGTGTTCTCTGGGCTGAATTTGAGCCCAGGTTGTTCTGGCGGTATAAAACATAAGAAATATCAACATCGTTCACACATTTCATTTGGTTGTTTTGGATGATATTGAGGCCACTAACATGCAATTTTATAATCTTCAAAAAACCTTCCCTCTGCTTTAGGGCCCTAAAGCAGAGGGGGTGTTGCTAGATTTGAGGCCCTTCTGGGGCGCGAAACCCTAGTGCTCACATCCTCATGCGGGGAATGCATCAGCAACGACAATAGGCTAGTTGCGTTACATTACTTTCAGAGTCGTTGAGCTGACACTTTTATTCAAAGCTACTGACAGTTGATTAGGCTGACCAGGGGTCAACCCCCCCTTGGGAGCTATGTTATTTTTCACAACCATTTACCGGGGCACCACAGATTGTTACTGGGGCATGTGCCCCACTGAGATCGGGTCTGGCCCTAACCCATCATAACCATACCTGTGGTAGCATGAGAACCACTGACAGTTCACATGACATGGGGGAGGAGGAAATATAATTCCAACAAGTACGCTGATCTTTCCTGCACTGTTGGGGTGTGGAAATGTGGTTCCAGTGAGGAGATTGGCAGTTCACACTACAAAGGGGAGGAGCAAACATATGAAAGCTTGCACCGCAGCTTTCAAAACCATTTCACTTGGTGCGCTGTGTGCTCTTGCTTTATGTTCTCTTTCACTTGAAAATGACCTCTAAGCAAAGGTTTCGTGCCAATGCGGTTTTGTCACAGCTCTTTGACAGTGAAAGTGACATAGAGGAGAATGTGTCTGAGACAGAGGATAATGTTGAGGAGGACCCTGATTATGAGACATCCTCCTCTGATGGGAATGAGAGCCTTAGTATTGACCCTCCCGTTGTCTCTCAACCACCAGCAGACAAGTTACCTTACAAAAATGGAAAGTTATTATAGTCCCTCTCCCCACCTGAATGACAGGTTACATTTAATGCTGTTAATGTCATCAAAATGGTTCCAGGCCCCACCAGATACACTGTCAGCCATGTCCAAGACATAAGATCAGCGTTTGAGCTCTTCGTAACACCATCAATCGAAAATGATATACTTGAGAGCCCAAACATAATACATGTTTCTGTCTTTGATAAAAGATATAGTTTTTCTTTCCAAATGATATAAATGACAAAATAAAATTTACTTAGAAATAATATAAAGCCATTAAAACAGGAAAAAAAAAGGTCCTTCTTTTCAAGTTAGGGTCAAACTGAGAGAATTTATGGTGATTTGCAGATTTGTCCAATGGTAGGTATTTTGGGTGTTTGCCGAGGTTGGGGGTGGTGGTGGTAATATTTAATTTAAAGGGCTATTTAGCTGGTAAACTAAGAAAGGTAAAGTACCTGTCAAATAAAAATGGGTAGCAATTTTAATTATAATCATTGCCTGGAGGTTGACATAGCTTGGGTCAAATTGAAACCAAGGATAAAAGGTGTCAGCAAATTTGAGGACAATACGAGGGTTAAGCCCCACCAAGAGCGGGCGGCTCAGACGGAGCTCCCGCATGAAATGTGAGCCAAAGCCCAGGTGAAACTGGGAGCCGGTGGTGGGTCTTTCTCCACCATCTTCAAACCCTGAGCCTCCGGCCTAGATCCACACCTAGAGCCGGGCCTGACACTGTGGCCTTGGCCGGTGCCAAGCTCCAGCCAAAAACCCAAACTCCAAACGTGAGCCTCGGCTCCGCAGTGTTGGACAAAACAAAAAAAAAGACAAAAAAAAAGGCTCCGGCGTCACAACAGCAGTAGAAAGCGGATGACAACCATGAGGCGACCGACTGAGAGGGCAGCTTTCGCTTACGGCCACACCACGCTGAACGCGCCCGATCTCGTCTGATCTCGGAAGCCAAGCAGCGTCGGGCCTGGTTAGTACTTGGATGGGTGACCGCCTGGGAATACCAGGTGCTGTAAGCATTTTTGTTTTTCCCACCCCCACAATCGAGTGGTAGAAGTGGCTCCAACCAGGACAAGCTGCCTAGGCCCTCCTACCTTTCTTATTGTTAGAATTAGCATAAACCTTGACACCAATATTCAGTGGTAATGGCAACCATTTTATTAAGGAATAGACCTCCACCTTTTGTGTCTGGCTGTGAACTACACCCAAAGTTGACCGTGGTTCCAGTGAGGAGATTGGCATTAAAACAAGAAAAAAGGTCTTTCTGTCCAATTTAAGGTCCAACTGAGAGATTTTATGGTGATTTGCATATTTTTGCAAAAGTAGGTATTTTGGGTGTTTGCCGGGGTTGGGGGTGGTGGTGGTAATATTTAATTTAAAATTTAAATTTAACTTTCTTATTGTTTGCAGTAGCTTAAACATTGACGTCAATATTTAGCGGTAATGGAAAGCGTTTTATTAAGGATGGGAGCCCCTCGGTAAAATGGAGGTCAGGCTTAATGCTGCTAATGTCATCAAAATGGTTCCAGGTCCCACCACATACACTGTCAGCCATGTCCAAGACATAAAATCGGCATCTGAGCTCTTCGTAACACCATCAATCCAAAAACATATACCTGAGAGCCTGAACATAATACATGTTTCTGTCTTTGATAAAACATGTTGTTTTTCTTACGGCCACACCGCGCTGAACGCGCCCGATTGTGATGTCACAATTGTGAGATTGTGGCTGCAGAAGTGGGAGCGAGAGAGGCGCTCACGGTGTTTGTTTCTCTTTTCTTTTGATTGTTTATTGTACTCGTCTGTTACTTTTGTAGTGATTCATTTGCTTTTTGTTTTTTTCCTCCCCTGAGCAGTTTATCTGCGAGGGGCAGAATTTTCGTGCGTTTTTTAATTAACGGGAATGGATTTCAACGTGAATGACTGAGGACCGGCAATTCGACAAATCGCTATGGATACGGATTTGAAACAAATGGCAGTTCTGTGTTTCTGATCAATTGTCTGAACATCGACTTCGAGTTTTGGATCATGGTGAAAGTTCTAGTAATACAGCTGTTAATGTGGTTTTTCAACATGGCATGGATTCAAGGGAAAGAGTTTTGAAGGGCGGACGGATTGATGGCGCTGAGAAGGACTGCGGGGCTGGGGTGGAATTGCCGACGTGTGTTGGAGTGGAATTGGCGACTGGAGAGGAATTCTCTCGCCAGTTTACTCCTGAACAAAGAGAAGAAGCTGGGGGTTTGCTTAATGGTGTTGGCTCGAGCGTTTTGGACAACAAAAGTAGATATGACATGCGGATGGAGAAGTGATAAAAGATATTGATAAAACATGTTGTTTTTCTTACGGCCACACCATGCTGAAGGCGCCCGATTGTGATGTCACAAGCGTGAGATTGTGGCTGCAGAAGTGGGAGAGAGAGAGGCTCTCACAGTGTTCGTTTCTTTTTTCTTTTGATTGTTTATTGTACTCGTCTGTTACTTTTGTTGTGCTTCTATTGCTTTTTGGTTATTTCCTCCCCTGAGCAGTTTATCTGCCAAGGGGCAGAATTTTCGTGTGTTTTCAAATTAACGGGAATGGATTTCAACGCGAATGACTGAGGACCGGCAATTGGACAAATCGCTATGGATACGGATTTGAAACAAACGGCCAGTTCTGTGTTTCCTGATCAATTGTCTGAACATCGACTTCGAGTTTTGGATCATGGTGAAAGTTCTAGTAATACAGCTGTTAATGTGGTTTTCAACATGACATGGATTCAAGGAAAAGAGTTTTGAATGGTTGGCGGACGGACTGATGGCGCTGAGAAGGACTGCGGGGCTGGGCTGGAATTGACGGCTGGAGAGGAATTCTCTCGCCAGCTTACTCCTGAACAAAGAGAAGAAGCTGGGGGTTTGCTTAATGGTGTTGGCTCGAGCGTTTTGGACAACAAAAGTAGATATGACATGCGGATGGACAAGTGATAAAAGATATTGATAAAACATGTTGTTTTTCTTACGGCCACACCGCGCCGAACGCGCCCGATTGTGATGTCACAAGCGTGAGATTGTGGCTGCAGACGTGGGAGAGAGAGAGAGGCTCTCACAGTGTTTGTTTCTTTTTTCTTTTGATTGTTTATTGTACTCGTCTATTACTTTTGTAGTGCTTCTTTTGCTTTTTGATTTTTTCCTCTCCTGAGCAGTTTATATGCAGAGGGGCAGAATTTTCGTGCGTTTTCCAATTAACGGGAAGGGATTTCAACGCGAATGACTGAGGACCGGCAATTGGACAAATAGGTGGAGTGTGACTCCGATTCTACCTCTCCGCAGCCGTTTTTACCCAGGCACTGCAGTGGCGGATGGCACGCAGTTTCTCAGGGTCAAATTCCCGAAAGAGGTTGCTTCGTTGCCATACAGCGTGCGTTTTGATACGGGAGATGGACCACTGTATTTTCGGGTCATGCATGATAGGCAGGTGAAGATCTGCCGTTTGTGCTTGAGCCCGGTTCATGTGATGCGAGTTTGCCCTCAGTTTGTCTGCCGTGAGTGCTTGGAAAAGGGGCATTACGCAAGGAGTGTCAAGCAGCGCGCTGTAACACCATCAATCGAAAATGATATACTTGCGAGCCCCAACATAATGCATGTTTCTCTCTTTGATAAAAGATGTTGTTTTTCTTTCCAAATGATATAAATGACAAAAACAAAAAATTGTACTTAGAAATAATATCAAGCCATT
>JAFBMS010002516.1:0-27942 GCA_019788955.1 Albula glossodonta
CAGCATCTCAGAAGATTCTGTTGTGACAGGTGTTGCTGAGTATTTGCAACAGTACTTTGAACATTAGCATGTAAAACATTGTGGACCCTATTTTTGGCAGCAGGTACAACGTCCTACGACTGATTTAAAATGCACCATGACCGCAACGACACCCACAAAGTTATTTTCTGCAACATGCCAGCATTGCAACAAGAAAAATGCAGACACAAAAAGCCAGTTGCACTTCTGACGTAATAAAGGGGTGTAGAAGCGCAATGTCTGGGAGTGTCCTCTGAAAACAAATTTAAGTACCATGCAGATTATGGGGTACAATGCCCAAGTTGCAGTTTTCCTCGAAAGTAAAACCCTTGTGCTTAAGAGGACTCAAAAGCAGGTCTATTCGGAGCGCAAAACTTGAAGGTAGCCAAATAAATTGTAGTACATTGACTTGACAAGCAGGTGTCATAACGTAACTTTGGCGATATTACCGAAAGGCAATTATGGTCAAAATTCCATAATGATACAAATAATTGAATTCCCCACAATCTACAGTAACAGAACAGAGGAAGCCAGGAAAACATGAGACCTGTGCTCTTTAAATTTATATTCTTTTAATGCTTGGAACATGATGGACACAGACTATTAATCTTAGCTGAATTCAAAATCTCTGTTTTGCTGTTGATCCCAATAGTATGGAATACATAATTGCAAGGAGAAGAAGGTGTTACTGCCAACAACTTTTCAAACAGCGGCTCTCCTTCCTTAATATGACTGACCCAAAGTTCACACATATTATGCAGAATTTCCGCTCCACATTCTGCAAGTGAGAGTGCAGAACATAGAACAATGTCACACCTGTCAAACATTGGCGATCGCTGATTGGGACCATTTTGCAGCAGACATGTAACTCACTAGTGATACATTATTACATAAGGATAATAAATATAACTGACTGTCAAATAATTATCATCAATATATTTAGCTAGCTAGGATAGCCTATAAATTACATAACTATCAGTGCATGCTCTTTTCTGTCAGTGTTACGGTATGACTTTGACATTGTATAATTCAGGGTATCCTTGAACCATAAGAATGAGCCGTGTCCAATGAGAGGAAATACTTGGAGCAGTTACTAGAAGGGTTGAAGTCATGGTTATGGCACCAATAAGGAGCTGGAATGGACAGCTGCTCCGCTGCAGTCTCTAGGCTGTTGCACAGCAGAGCCTGCCTCGCCTCCATCCTGCTGCGGAGTGTGCACTGTTCCCTCTGAATGGTGGCAAATCTGGCTCGCTGCACTTGTAGGAAGGGGAGACCAGATGTTCTCACCCTTCCTTGGCTTTGCCGGCAGCCTGTCAAAGGCTGGGTGGTGGAAGGACCCCCTCCTGTAGCCCTAATATCTCACAATTCTCAAAAGCGTTACATTCCCTTTCAAGCAACTGTCAATTTTACCAGTTGTTATTTGTCGGTTTTTGCCACGTATGTTAAATTCTATTGGAATTGCATTTAATGTAGCTGAGTGAAATATGTCATGTTAGCTACAGTGGTTACTGTAGGCTATATTCTTTTTTTATGTGTCATGTGGTTTGATGTTACTTAATAATATAAAACAGGTTTTAGCAACAGTATTTAGTGATATATATATGTAAATATATAAATATATATTCATAGCTTAAAGAAAGACGACTAAAAACTAGCTTATACGATCACCACATGCATAAATCAAATAGGCCTATGTAGTAATTGGACATGTGTGCTCTGCCCCTTCAGCATTCTGCTGGTGGCGAGTGTGTCGTAGGACCGAAGACAAGTAAGTGTCAATTTTACCAGCTATTATTTGTCGGTTTTTGCCAGGCTCAATAAACTGCTGACACCCAGTGATCTTGTCCGCATGGTATCTGCCAGAGTAGCATCAATTGAGGCACTAGGGGTTACACTGGCAGATCCAAACATTTGCTCATGCTGGGCATGGACCTCACAAACCAGTACTTTCATCTCCTATGATGTGAAACGCATCTTGCTCTGCCTTAGCTCATCCATGTTCTGTTGCTAGCGCTGGGTGCACCAGGTATTACTGTATGTAACACTCTTTATGATTGGCTGAAACATGCAACGGTCATGGCAATGTCCTATATTTAATATTAACACATTTCTCCACCCATTGTGGATTGCGCCATGTGAAGGATCTCCTATTGTGAGTAGCGCCATGGAATTGACCCGCCCAATTTGATTTATCACCTTGAACTTGTGTCCTTGAAAATAGCTTTGCGTGTTTTCCCTTCCCAACCAATGTTGCGAGAATCAGGCAATGACTGATTTACAACTTATGACATAATGGCTCATGGCACTACATAAAACTTATGTCACTTTTTGTCTGAGATATTTTAGAATACGAACAACCATTCATGAATCCACCTCTCTTTTTCCATTATGGTTACACCTGCATTTGTGCACTCATTGAGCTAAAGAGTCAAAATAGATGATGAAACATGATTCATTGAGTAAAAAAAATGTATTAATGTAGTAATAATTTAGTAATGGATGGACCAACTCATAGGATCTGCATGCTAATATCTAAAAAGAGCTTGGGACTGAAATGGCTCTGAAGGTGTATGCCTTTTTAAAGAGATGATCACTCTGATGGTTTAGTGCAATCATTGACATGTTTGCCTTACTTAATTCCAATCCTTCCAATTAATTGCGTTCTATGTCAAACTGGATAGAGGACAAAACTGCTAAGTAGCCCATGGTATTACTTTGTAATAACACTGCAAATGCCATATAAAGAAATCTGGATTACATCTGCACTTATAGAATAATTTCTAAAAGAGAAATTTGATTAATGCTGTTACAGTGCTCTCACTGGCCCATGATACTCTGTGACCCTGAGTGTTAACCCTAACCCTGTTTCAAATTCATATCTATTCACATTTTGTGAATGACTAGTATACATTTTCACATGTAGAGAATCTGCATTTGGAAAACCACAATACACTAATTCTTTACCTGTCCATCTAAGCTTTAATCTTGGTGTGACATATCTTCTGTAATGAACACATCTTTTTATTTCCAGGGCAATGTGACCTTCACCTGCTCAGAGGATCAGCCAGTGTCTGCCACCTTTCTGAGCTCCGACAGCAGCTTCATGTTTCTCCCAGCAGAGCCTGCAGCGCAAGGTCCATCGGCCCGATTCCAGTTCCGTACCTGGAACCGGAATGGGCTGTTGCTCTCTGTCCGACTTGCTCGGGAATCTGAGCAGCTCCTCCTGCAGATCAGAGATGGCCGACTGCACCTCAGCCACCATCTACCACCGCTGCAGAAACCAGAGATATTCACGGGTAAGGAGGAAACGTGCTCTTGTGCACAGCTACCTTCATGTCATTGCTCATTGCAGAGATTACCAATACTGCTGAGCCTATCACCGACATTATCAACTATGTATATCATTTTTCTCCCTCCTTATGTAATATGTAGAGTGATTTACATTACGTACATTGTCTCCCTTAGACGATCATGGCCATAACTGCTATGATTGAAGTGTGGTTACCTGGGGCTCATGTTTGTGGTTACCTGGGGCTCATGTTTGTTTTGTGGCATGGTCATGGCAGATTGTCTTCATAGAAAGACAAACAGTTGTGTGAAAAAATATTTATTATTTTTTTATGAAATGGACCATAACACAGTCTGTGGATTGCTTCTACAATGTACCTTGTGGCCATTAGATGTATAGATTTTTGTGATGTTTAGGAATAAAATGTCTCCTGATAATGTGTGGCTGGATGATTTACAGTTGCTGTATCTATGTAATATATGGCATAGTAGCTTTAACAGCACCCTCTGAAATTTCAGTATCTACATGGTCTTATAAAATTTCATTGATATTCTGTATAGCACAGATATATTTAGTGCGCTGTGAATTATGTCTGGTATGGTCATGTTTGAAATATAAAAGCAATGCTTCAGACTACTCATCCTCATCATGTTGTCTTGTAGGTCACGGATTGAATGACGGGCTATGGCACTCAGTAAGTCTCAGTACGAGAGCTATACAGGTCTTCTTGACACTGGATTCTGACCCAGCTGTGACTATGGAGTTGGTAGGACATATTGACTCTGGCGACAGCTTCTTCTTTGGAGGTATGAACACCTTTTAGGTATCACCCTGCGGATGTAATTCATTCAGTTTTTTGTGGAACATAATTTAATTGTCATTTATGAAATATGGATGCTGAAAAATAAATTCTTAGTTGTGTTTATATCGAGCCCTAAGAACTTTGCACACTGGTTTTAAGCCATTAAATAATGAAATCTCCTTTTATGGTCTTTGAGATTGATGGAGTATCAAAGGAGGACAGTCGTGGATTTATTATAGCTGCATAGAAGGCTTATTATCATGTAATATTAACCTTGAGACTACAGTTAGCTGATTTTGATAGGAATAGGAGGCCGCTGAAAGCCAAGATAAATTGTCACTACTTTCACAGGTGGGGATTTCTGCTGATCCAGCTAAATACCTTGCCTGTGTGTGTATATGTGTACATGCGTGTGTGTGTGTGTGTGTGTGTGTCTGTGCGTGCGTGTGTACTTGCTTGCGGGCGCACGTATGTGTGTGTGTGTTTGTGTGTTTTTGGGGGAGGAGCACTCATATATGGCTTCAGAGAGTAACTGAATTTTTTTAAATAAACCGCTCCATAAAAATTATGTGTCAATGTAATGTGTAGCCATATTTCAATATTAACTAATTTAAAGTAAAAGAACATGGCAATATCAATTTGATCATTTATACTATGGGGTTGTATTATGGCTCTGCATAATACTTTTGTATTGCTGTACCACATGATTATGTTTTGTATTTTTGAACTGACTATAAGCTTTATGTTGAATCACTTTCATAAAACCAAGTAAATAAGTCACCATCTGTGGTATTCAGTTCCCAGAATTCATCCTGCAAATCTTCATTGTCTTAATTGACAATGTTGCTAAGACATTTTAAGCTGATTTTGCATACGTTTGAACAGAATTGCAATTGCAGGATTGACAGACATCAAATTTTATCATGTAAAAATGCAACTTTTCTGTGTCACCTCAGGTTGCCCAGTAACCCTGAACACCCCTGCCTGCATGAACCCTACTTTAGCCTTTCAGGGGTGCATGCGTATGATTTTCATCAACAACCAGCCTGTGAATCTCTTCCATGTACAACAAGGCCTGCTGGGTAAATACAGTGAGCTGCAAGTTGATGTTTGTGGGATTCATGACAGGTAAGGCTCATGGAATCTTGTTGAAGTGGTAAATAAAACACAATGCCATTATGCTCCAAGATTGATCTGGTACACAATGGAATAAAAATTACAATTCAGTCAGAAAACCCTGTTCTGACATTTTTTTTTGTATTTGCTGAGACTGTCTCTTTCACTTATCTACCTACTAGTAATTAATAACTTCATGTAACAGATGTCAGGGAATGCTGGTCTTGCTGGTGAGGGCATGTTGGAAACCTGCCAGGAAATACTGTATGTTCAAATTTATGTTTCCAAATTTATGTTCCAACATAAGTTTTGGATATGTATTTTATAACATTAAAGTGTATCATTGGGGTCTACAGCCAAAGTCATCACAGATGCCAACATGTGCAAAATTCACCAAATTCAATCAGGATCCCTTGATGAATTCGCTTTTATTATATTTATTGTGTCACATATTTAGGTTGATTCCCCCAAGCAAGTAAAAATGATTTACAGTAGGGCAGCTTCCACTAGCAGTGATGGGTTATGGAAGCTACTGAGATTTTCTTGAGCATCTTATACCATTTAGTTTACTCAGTGGTCAGTATTTTGGTTTGTGTTTACTGAAAATGAATGTAAAATACTGCATTATGTAAGGACTAACTGCAGACTCCAGATGGGTGTGCACTGTTTTATTAAAGTATTTAAATACTGTGTTAATTAAATTAAATGGATATCATCCACATCACATATGCACAGACTTGCCAATATTAACTGATTGCTGCTGTGACATTCAAATGTACACTCTTAGAAAAAAAGGGCTTTCAAGCACCTTTAAAGCTTTTTCATTTGTCCTGCCTGGGGAACCCTTAAAGGTTCAGATACAGATATCAGGTACAGATATCTTTTTTTTGTACTGGCTTCTCCTTAGTTCCTTCTTAGGGAAGCCAGGGAGGGAGAGCACTGTGACTGCTGCATGCTGTATACAGAGTGCTTTATGCTGGCATGGTCATGGCACAGTTTGTACTCAGCATAATTCCCAACACTGGCAAGGGAAGGAATCAAGGCTGGCAGTCAGAGGATTGGAAATAATCTGCAGAATATGAATTGACAGCTAAGATATCACAGAATCCAGGGAAATGAAAGTGCACATAGCTTTCCTGGCCTGGTCACAGTCTCAGACATGCCCTGCTTAAACCTTATCGCACATTCACTATCCTCCTACACTGAGGTGGCTTTACTCATAGACAACAAGAGCTCAAAGTGTCACTGGAACCTGCCTTTCAATGAGTGTTGTATCTCTTCTGACTTCTTTTCTGTATTCTGATGTTTGCTTTTTAAGTCATTTTATTTTTTGTTAAAATTACCAGCATAGTCAGAGGCGTTAGTCAAGGACACTGCGCAAGACTACTCTGTGCAAGACCTGACCTCTCCAGCATCAGCTCCCAGTTGTGAATCATTCATGAGCAGCTGTCATCATTAGGATGTTAGACATGATCCTGCTGAGTCTGATGAGGGGTGGATATCATCCTGGGCATCTGCCTGTCTGCACCATGCACACCATACAGGACTGTCCCACTGCCCATCCTCATCAAAGTCAGAGGAACAGTGGTTGAATGTACTATACTCTCACTTCAGGAGCTCATGAATGCTGGATGAATCTGACCTACTCACAAGGAAGAGAATATCCCTACTTGACAAACAGCATGCCTGGATTTAACCAACCTTTTGCCTTAAATTTGACTAAATGGATGCAACTAAATGCATGCAAGCCGCTTGTCATATTTGCCGGTCCTCATGTGATCACAACTTTTGTTTTACAGTTTTGATTTCAGAGCCAACCAATCTTATGCAATAACCCTTATTTGCTCTCTGTTAACTCATGTCAACTCAATGGGACTGACTTGTTATGTGCTGTAAGCAAATGTATCTACACAAGAGAGAGATCTGGATGTCCTCGTGATTCAAATCAGATTTTGCTTTTTTTAGACTCAGAATCTGATTTTTTTACTTGATTTAAACAATATGTGGTCAAATGATATGTGGTTCAAACAAAATAAAAAAAATGACTCCATATACTTATTTGCAGTTTAGGCACACACATTTGTATATGGTTCAACTCTGATACACAGTAGGGGATTTGTTCATTTTCGACAGGGGGATGGCACAATGGGAGCACCCCCTGCCCCCACACCACAAACCAACACACATAAGCGTAAAAAAGGGATGGCAGGTTATTTTGGTTGCTTTGCTGACAAGGGGGATGGCGTCCCCCCTCAAATCATCTACTGCCCATACAAATTAAATGTCTTCCCATGCAATGGTGCATCTGACAGATCAAATCTGAATTTTTTGCCCTCAAATGTTTTTTTTTTTTTTATTATTTTCCTTTGTTTTTTTCATCACCCATGCAAAACAGTATTCCCTAGCATCATCACCCCATGCCAAAAATGATAGCGTCCCTGACATAAGTTCTATCTGGCTGCTTATAAGGTATTGTGCGAACAGCCACCCAGAAACTGTAAATGTTAAAAACATTTAAAAAAAAATTTGACTTTGGCATTACATGCCAAAGATACATCATTTCAAGAGAAAGGTGAATGCAACTTTAATGCATGTTTAGCAGTAGTATGTTTGAATTGTATTATGTTCTTATTTCTTTATCCTAATGCTTCCAGGGCGTGTCATAGAAAAGACACATACATAGGCAAAATGTTGACACACACAAGAGACACATCCATTTCTGCTCACGTTTGCCTGTGTTTATTTGCATTTATGTCAGTTGTTGAAAGCTCAGATACTATAAGGTGAAAAGTGGGAAATAGTATACATTTATTCTGTTATTTTCTTTCTTTTTCATTCCTTTCTTTGTGAATATCAGTCATATATCATTCAATGTGAGTATAAACATATTGTTTTCATATTTTTAACTTCCATTGTGCATCAGAATTAATATTTTGCATGTTGTACAAGTAACAAGGTGAGTAGTGTGTTTACGGAAAAAGGCTTTTTGGCATATATTAATTTAGAAGATATTTCACTGATCCTCTGCTTTTGAGGGGATATCATTCACTTATCAGGAGGCTATCATGGCAGGCGAAAGCAACCACACATTTTTATTTTTTTTTCTGTTTTACTCCTTTTACTGGAAGCCTCAGCATTGTCTGACCTATAAAATGAGGCCTCTGTTCAATTCTCCTCACAGTTTGCTGGGCCTGCTGTTTGTTCCTTGTCAAGTAGGGATATTCTCTTCCTTGTGAGTAGGTCAGATTCATCCAGCATTTATAGTCTAGGATCCTGAAGTGAGAGTATAGTACAGGCCTGCTGAGCCTGTGTTTTCTCATTCAGCATCCTGTGGGTGTCCAGAGCAGTCTTCCTGCCATACGTGAGCTCTCAGCTCTCTCACTAATGTAAAACATGACTACCATTCCCCTCTTCTCACTGTACAACTGCTGCACTCCTTAACAGCTCTCTGCAGGGCTGGATTTCCCATGTACCCATTGTTTAATTGATATACTCATGCGATCCAAGTGTGTACTGAAATGTGTTTAATTATGCAGTAAATCTGTGAAATAGGTTTTCCAGCCCTTGAGGTTGAAGACCATTACAGCAAAATACATTACACAGCTAAACAGAAACTTCACTGATCAGTGCTGTTCTTTGTGCAGTCAGGAGACAATGTGGGTTTTTGTTTGTGGTCATTTTTTATTCACTTTTGTTTAATCTACCATGTTTTTCTGTTGTGTTTGATATGCTCCCCTTAGGTTCTAGGTTTCTGGTTTTCTATGTTCCTAAAGGGTGCATATACCATTATGCTTTTAGGTTTCTCTCTCTTTTATGTCTAAGCACTGGGCACAGAAGCAAAATGTAGTTTTATGCTTATGCTCTATACTTCTAAGGATAGCGTTTAATCATGGGATACACTCAAGGTACCAGACTCGTTCCTCTGGTTTATACTGAATTAAATCATCCACATGAAGTACCAGGCTTCTTCTGGTTACCAATGTCTTGTGAGCTTATTCTCTTGTGAGGTGTGGGGTGTCAAATGTGGAGGCAGGGGAGCAGGTGCACAGCAGGGTTGTGCATATGCTTCAGCTGCAGTTCTTTATGCATGGACCTGTGTGGCACAGCAGACCGCTACAACTGTCAGTTCTACAGTGGGGGGTGCAGGGGAAGCAGGGGAGGTTAAAAATGTTTGTATGTGTTGTAAAGAACAGCGCTGCCATAAGCCATACAGGTCTTTGTCATTATATGTTTTAAGGTCTTTAAACAAGTAGCCATTACCATTTTCTGGGCAAGGCTTATGTAGTTGTCAGTGGCTCTGATACTTGGAAACATTGCTCATTACAGATGTCTGCCCAACTTCTGTGAACATGGAGGGCAGTGCTCTCAATCATGGAGTACTTTCTACTGTGACTGCTCTGGGACCGGGTACACTGGAGCCACGTGTCATAACTGTGAGTACCCCTAATCTCACATCACTATAGTCCAATCAAACTATCAACATCTGCCAGCTGGCTGCATATTAGATAGAACATTATATATGACAGTGATTTATTAATAGCATAATTTTAAATTTGTTTTGTTATCAAGCAAATACACATAAATAATAGAAGAATATCTATTAAGAACAAAATGTAACTTATAAACTGAAATTTTCAAATTAAAATTATAAAAGGTATTTTATGGCTGCTATGATCAGATACCAGTCTGTTTGCTTCTGGATAATATGATCTCAGAATCTTTTAAAGAAAGAGAACTATAGCTTACCAGCTTCTTGGTTTCTTAGCTTATTTTCTACCATGCCACTTGTCCTGATTTTCTTTAGCCATCTATCAACCTTCATGTGAAGCATACAGACAAAGTGGAAGCTCATCAGATTACTTCTCCATTGACCCAGATGGGAGTGGTCCACTGAGCTCAATACAGGTGTACTGCAACATGACAGGTGAGTTTGTGCTGAACCTGTACCCTCTGTCAGTCACAAATTCAAGAAAGAGCACAAGTGATATATCTCTGTGAAAATACTACAAGTGACATGAGCTACATCTAAGCCTGTAGACAGACCTGCTTTAGAAAGAGTTTTATCTTGATATTCATGAAAGTCCATGTAACCACACAGATGTCAGCCTTTCATGACACTGAGCCCAGAAAAGTATTTATTCCTACGGGCGATGTATTGGGAAGATTTGATTATATGCCAAGGTGTTCAGGTTCATGCAAGTCTTACCCTTTGTTGTGGGAATTACTTCATGGGAATGATTTGCGCATAGTTCTGATCACAAAACCGCCTTTATACAATATTAAGCATCACCCACTCCCAGTACACTTCTTTGTACTGTAATTCATTTTTGCAATGAGTGTTGAATAATGTCTCATCTAGGGAGTACATCTCTTCAGTAGAGATTAAGAAAGCAGTGAGGAGCTGGTGGGGGAAAACTCATTGTGCCAGCATAAGTATGTGGACAAGCATAAAGACTAACACAGATCTATATGTTCATATCACGCAAACACATACACGTGTGCACGCACACAAGCAAAGAAATTTCACAGTCTCATTCTCATGAGGAGACACACTGTATTATTATCATATGATGATGCTCTTAAGCTATGTACAATTGTAAAGAAATCATTGAATGGGAAAAATAATGACACCATAAAGACACCAATGATGATGTCAGTGTATTGTGTTAACGTGTTTTGTTTGTAGAGGACAGAGTGTGGACGGTGGTCCCTCATAACATCACCGAGGCAGTCAGAGTACGAGGCTCCACACTACAGAAGCCCTACATCATGAGGTTCAACTACAGTGCCTCACCAGAGCATTTGCATATACTGGTGGCAGGGTCTGAACAGTGTCAACAGGAAGTGGTCTATCACTGCAGGAAGTCCCGTTTATTCAACACCTGGGGTACATTCAGTGTTAGATTTTCTTCTTTTGAAAGTTTACTTAAAAATGATAAAAATGACTTCCTCAGTAATTCAATCATATGTTTTATCAGAAAAAATTCTGGTTCTAAAATTGTACTGTAAATGTCCTTAAATGTCTTTAAATCATGTCTGTAATTTTCCCAAAATCTCACTAAAATTGACCTTGCAGTGTTACCAAATTATACTTGTATTTCCTCCAAAATGTCAAGCTTATTACAGAATAAAATGCAACCATTTCCTGTCTTGTCAGTCTTTGATTTAAATTTTCTGCCCAAATAAAGTTTGTGTACTGTCACTGAGGGAGTTGTGAGAAGCATCCTGTGAGACCTACTCTATTCTCCTTTCATCATTAGGGGAGCCAGTATGTTCCCAGACATCCTACACATGCCCCTGATTTATTAAACATTAATGCATCAAAGTCCCCTGGAGATGCATGTGTCACTGAAAACAGGAAAACAAACAAGTCAGTTATCTGCAAACAACAAAAATAATGAAAGGCAAGGTTGTGTAAATGTGCTTATAAAAATAGATATTTGCTTTGCTATTGTTTAAAGGGCCAGCTGCTCTTAATAAACATGGTTAGTCTGATCTGAATATTGGAACTTAAAAAGATTTCCTCCAGTGTCATGGCTGAAACTCAATTCCTTAATTCCCCATTCAGCAGAGTCACAGAAATACATGTTTTAGTTCCCTTGAGTGTGAAAAAGGCTATATAAAATAAACAGTACAACCAATACAGTACAAACAATACAGGTAATGAGGTATATTGCATTTCATTTTACTGTTTTCCCCATTTCCCCACCCTCAAGCTTTTAAAGGTTTATCTACATGTCATAATTCCTATATTAGTTGGGAAGTGGCTTATGTTTAAAAAGTTGACCTTGAACCTAGCTGGCAGTGTTATGCACCTGGCGGTTGACTGCTTGACTGTCCAGATAAGATGACTTGGCATGTACTTGACCTTGCTCATGTTGTGTTGCAGAGGGGATCCCTCTGTCCTGGTGGGTGGACAGGAATGGGGAGAGGCGCACTTACTGGGGAGGGTTCCTTCCTGGGGTGCAGCAGTGTTCCTGCAGCCTGGATGAAAACTGCATTGACATGAACCACTTCTGCAACTGTGATGCAGACAGGGACACATGGTAATGGGAGTGACATTTGTCTATTTAACTTGAGGTCTGCATGCTTTAAATGTGTATTCACTTGCAAATGAATGTCTGTCTTGTCTGATTGACTGGCTACATATGCATACATATAGGTCTCTGAAATGCATTGTGGGGGATATCAGTTGTCATCTATCAATTTAACATTTACCTTCTCCTTATGTTTCCCAGGTCACTTTTTGTAGACTTAATATATGTCTTAATCTCATATGGATACAGCAGATTAGATTTTACTTAATGGCAGTACTGTAGATTGAACTGGTTTTGGTTTACATGTTAAATGCCCTTGGTAAAATTCTGATGATCACATTACTCTCAAAATGTATTTAGCTGTTAGGATCTCACTGCAGGGTTAGCTACAGGATGTTTAATGTGGAATCTATTAGTATTTCTTTGGGGGTTTAGATTTTGAAATAAATGAAAAACAATAAAAATCAAACCTCCTTGTAATCTACAGTTCATCTCTTCCTTTCTGGTTACAGTGGGAGTTAGATCTCCAGGGTCCATGGACTGAGAGTGATACTGTGCAGATTCGAGTCAATAAATGAAAGATTTTGTGTTCCATAATTTGCCACAGATCATGTATGTTCTGTGTTTCTTTACAGGGCACATGACACAGGGATCCTGTCCTACAAAGACCACTTACCAGTGAATGAAATTACAATTGGAGACACAAACAGAACCAGCTCAGAGGTGGTCTACAGAATTGGACCCCTTCGTTGTTATGGTGACAGTAGGTGGTTTGGGTTTTTGTTTGTTTTATTTTTATTTTGTTTGTAGGGAATGTACTGACTGTATTAGTTTGATTTATAACATATGCTCCAATGCTAACTTCTGCATGAGTCTAATCAGGTGTAAATGCTCATTTCCCTTTTATACACTCTTTAATGATTATTCATGCATTTTAAATATTAGATTTTGGACATGGTTTTCCATGGAAGAAAACCATGGACACTGTGAAACCATGAAAAACCGTGTTTTATCACCCCATCATATTAATTGAACTTACACACATATAAATACATGAAAGTGTCTTGACTGTATTTTTTTTTCTGGCAGGATTTTTTTGGAATGCAGCTTCGTTCTATCAGGAGTCTTCATATCTCCACTTCCCTACCTTCCAGGCAGAGCTAAGTGCTGACATCTCCTTTTACTTCAAGACCACAGCTTCTTCAGCAGTCTTCCTGGAGAACCTAGGTGTTAAGGACTTCATCAGGGTGGAACTGAGCTGTGAGTCAACAGTGGAAAGCGAGCAATGATCTTGAGGATCCAATGTATTTTACCCTCAGCTGGTTTTAGCTGGTTTTAGATATTCACAGTATTTCTTCACTGAGATTCCCTTTAGAAAAACACAGAATGTATATCTAGAATTTAATGCCATGTAAATTTTGAGTGACTACCATATGAGATACATATCCCATGAGTTCCCCTTGGTGTGTATTGTGTTACACATAGTCATCATTTAAACTATGTGACTATTTACTGTCAGAACATTTAATCAGTAGGAATACAGTGCATTAGGTCTAAAAAAGAATGTTCTAGTGAATATCATAAAGAAATTCAATTCACTAGTTTATAGACTTTGAATTTGTTATGGATTTAATTTTTTAGAAAGGCTGCGCTAATTTCTAGCTGCCCATCTTTAGTTGATATTAATTCTTCATTATGCTATCAAACCTTCAGTAACTGAGATATCCTGTCATCTAACAAAGGCACACACTGTAGCTGTAGCTGACAACGAGATGTTGAATGTCATGTGCTCACAAATATGAAAATATCCAACTGTAAGGTGACATTTAAAAAATAAATAATGTGTATTTAGAAAATTGTGACAGTGTTGATGTTTTATGACATTGGTGTACTTCCTTTGAAAGCTTACTAATTGACAATGAACTCCTGAATTTGTTATTGGGGTTTATTTTTTACATGCTATAAAAATGAAAATATATTCTTATTCTTATTCTTATTCTTATTCTTATTCTTATTCTTATTCTTATTCTTATTCTTATTCTTATTCTTATTCTTATTCTTATTCTTATTCTTATTCTTATTCTTATTCAAGTTTTTTATTTCAAAAAGCAACAGAATGAATAACAAGAAAACTGCTTGGTCCTGTGATTGGTTTGTTCCCTGGTCTCTCCAGCTTCATCAGCTGTAGTGTTCTCCTTCGATGTGGGGAATGGGCCAGTGACCCTCGTGGTGACATCCCCAGTGCCCCTGAATGATAAGCAGTGGCATTATGTGCGGGCAGAGCGCAATGTGAAGGAGGCCTCGCTGCAAGTGGACCAGCTCCCTCTGCATTTCCTGGAGGCTCCACCTGATGGACACTTCCACATGCAGCTCAACAGCCAGTTGTTTGTAGGTATGGACATGGAACATGCTATCAGACTGCTTGTCCGCCTCATAATTAAGATTCCTTTGCACAACAAAGCAATAGGTAGACTGTCAATGTTACAGTTGTATGTCTGTTGTGACTTAACCACATTGATCTGTGATCTTTAGTTAAGGCAAGGTCTGTTCAAAGTTTAAATATTCAGGAACTGGTGTGTATTTAGATGTGGTTATGAGGTGTAAGTGACCCACTGTTATATATTTTCATCAAAACATTTTCCTCTAAACCTAAATTGAGATTAGGTTTACCTCAAATGAACATCTATTGTAACCCCTTTTTGCAGGAGGGGCAGCATCCAGACAGAGGGGTTTTCTGGGCTGTATCCGTGCATTAAGCATGAATGGGCAGACCCTGGATCTTGAGGAGAGGGCAAAGATGACCCCCGGCGTGAGCGCAGGCTGCCCTGGCCACTGCAGCAGCTATGGCAGCCTCTGTCACAACCGAGGGAGGTGCATTGAGAAGGATGGTGGCTACACCTGCGACTGCTCACAGTCTGCTTATGTGGGGCCCCACTGCAAGACAGGTAAGCTACTGAGTTCTAATGAAGTACCTACTTTAATGAAAGGTCTTCTTCAGCATTCTTCAGCTAAGGCGATGCTAAAGATTTCAATGTTTTGCATACAGTCTTCAGTCAATCAAACAAAAATAAAAATAGATTCTCTAAATGTAATTAAAGGAAATAATTAGATAAGGCCTTCCTTACGGGGCAAGCTATTTTCATTGCTAAAGCGAATGTGAACATTTACTTTTCGGAGCTTTGAAACAGCTATTTTGAAATGTTTCAAAGCACACTCAATTTGTAAAACAAACCTCCCTGTATTTTACTGTTTGTAAGATATCATATTGAGTTATTTTGAATCTGTTTAACCTTCACAGAATGTGTCGGAGGTGTGTGTTGTGTGGTCTGCACTCAGAAGAATTGAAAAGATGTGTTATTGTTATCTTTTGTGAAACCCACTTGAAATGTCATGACATTTTTATAAATATTTTTAAAGAAACTTAATCCTTACAAAAGTCCAGTGTTATAACATATCAATACTATTATTTAAGCATGCAAGATAAGTAGAATATGGATATATCAAATATATAGTTTTGGTTTTACCCAAAATTTCTTTTTCCACAATCAGTTTTTTTAGCCAAGTGAAGGTGGTCACACATCTGGCTTTTCACAGGGCTGGTTTGGATGCATCTGAATCTCTGATCAAAGCATGCAAGGAGCAGATGACAGATCCGCTCTCTTCTGTTAGATCTGTTCTGCCTTTGAACATCCAACTTTTACGTTTACCTGAATCTGGAGGCCTGGTTTTCTGAGCATTTCCCTGTCTCCTCTGCATTGGGAAAACCTCATTTTAAGCAGCAGCATTCTGGCTATGACCTGCTAACACCCCTGGCTGCTCAGTTCCCATCATGTTAATGTTACAATTCCCTTCTGTGAGAGCATACCTCAACTCCACAGACCTGAGCCAGAGACAGGTTCTGTGATCGAGGTACCTTTGTACAGAAAAGTGCAAATATGGTGTTCCTTACCCATAATTAATTTTGAGGCACAGAGATAAAAATTAAAATGTAGTAAATATGTGACTGACATGCTTGACAGCAGATATATTATGTTTTGTTAGCTATAAGGTCTGTTGTCCCTTTTGTATTCCTGTCCCTGTCTGGGTACAGAGGTGTCCATGTCCTTTGAGACTGGGTCCTCTGTAACCTATACTTTCCAGGAGCCTTCCTCGGTCATGGGCAACAAAACTGCTCCATCCTCCACCATCTACACTGAGAAAAGCCTGTCCCGGGAGAACATTGCCTTCAGCTTTCTCACCACACATACTCCTGCCATGCTACTGGCTGTCAGCACCTACTATCAACAATATATCGCCATCATCCTGACACACAACGGTAATGTAACATTATACCGCAGAGCAGAGGGAAAGGTATCTCTGAGGAACTGTCAGTGCTGCTAAAATATGTCTGTGCTATGGTTGTCTTGCTAAATTATGTTTCCCACTGAACATTAATAATGCTGTCTCCACTGATCAATGTCGGGTCCTCTGTTGGTAGCTGCCTCATGGATCGGCCCTTGAAATCTGTAGAGACATGATGACATAAAAACATATCAGCAGGGGTCTTCTTTCTGTCTGATGAGGAAGACTAGACAGATTTTGTGCCCCACAGTAGAATGATACTTCAATAGAATTAATAGGTACATTCACATAAATGCACATTAAAAGAAACACATTTAAAGACTGTAATACAATTAAATGTATTCACAATGCAGATCGGTAGGGCTACATTTTTGTGCATGATTTTTGTGCATATTGTAAGTTTGTCACTTACCATCCCACATCCTTGAGGCTTATGATGATTATCAAATTGATATAACAGAAATAAAATGCCAATTTGTGTGTGAGCTTTCCTCTTTGTGTTAACATTACATTGTTAATGATAAAGACTTTTGTCTGCATTATACAGTTAGAACCCAAATTCTCACTGCTGTGTCATCCACTAATTGAGCCAGCCTGCTCAATTTACTCATGATCACAGATGTGTACACCTGCATAAGCATTTTCTCTGCCCAAAAGGTCTTCTATGACACTGATCTTGCCATAATATTAAGTATAAACTCTCAGCTTCTCTGACAGTAAAACTTACAGTATTTGCAGGATGACTCACCATGTCATACAGAAGTATGATTTGCTCAGACAGCAACAGATGCAATAGCAGAGATCTAAAGAAGAAAACCCAAGAAATAGAGCTTTGCTACTGGTACATTTAAGGCAAATACTGTATTTGATTTTTATCTCTGATAAAACATTTAAAAACAACACCCTTGAGCATTTCTCTCCATCAAAACCTGTGAATTATTGGGACAGTTGTAACTCAGTGACCAGTGAATTCCCATTCTGCCAGACAGTTGAGCCTTGGTATCAGATCCCAAAAATACTTAGCTTTTCATTGTTTTTTTTTTTTCAGTCAGCTGTACACCATCTCTTTCACAACAAAGTGGATATCATACTTGACTTTCTGCACAGTTATTCATTTTCACAATGTCTTATGTTCTGACCCAGTGGCTATTCAGGTTTTGTTGCTCTCAGGTTGCTATAATTATGAATTGTAAAGTCATTTAGAAGGATATTTGTCAAGCAATGGTGGTAATGTTAGGAGGGAAGAGGCTTTCATGTGTTTAGGTCTGTTTATAAGAACACTTTCAGGGAATTTTGTTGGGAATGTATTAAGGTTTTAGTAATGTAATTTGATGTATGTAATGTATTCATTGGCAATAATTAATCAGAGTGTTTTATTATCTTGGAAGCACTCCAAGATCCCCTGCTTGCAGAGGTTCATTATTGTTCAATAAAAATAGCATTTTGGTAATGTTTGGATTCTGGTCCCTTAGGGAGTTTGCAGATCTGGTATCAGTTCAATAAGGACAGGAGGCCAGACATTTTCACCCCCACATTCACCAGCTTGGCCAATGGGCACCTTCACTGGGTCCGAATTCACAGAGAAGCAAAAGATCTCTATGTTCAGGTGTGTGGTCTTTGCATCAGTCCTTACATTTGTTTTCCTTACAGGTGTTTTCAGTTTTGCATGAACACAAGGCACGTGTGTGCATGCCTGAATTATTGGATAAAACAATTTAAAAAATCTTTTGTTGTGTGTTACAGTAGAAAATGAAAAAAATATTGTTTTAAATATTGTTCAGAATGTACAGAATGGGAATTTGTGGAATTTATTTGTGGTTGGAACCATTTCCATGACTCTTAGTTGATCACCCACAAGAGTGAAATGATTAGTTGTGGAAAGATTTTGAATGTGCATGAAAAATGTAAATGTAACTTTAAATATAGATTTGGATCTTCGTGTATCAATGCTATAATGTTTCAATAATAACTTCAAAGTCTTTCACAACGACATGGAGGTCCTCTGTCTTCCATACATAAATAATTAAGATTTCATTAATATTGCGCTGAGAACCCCATGATTGTGCATTAACATAGTGTTCTTAATTATAGGCCTCTTTCATACTTAAACAGTTGCTCATTAAACCAGACATCTGTTTGCCTTGATTTGTCTGAAGTAATTCATCAAACCGTAATAATTAGGACTAGAGATGTGTTAATTCTTTTTTTAAATTAAATTTCTTTCTCTTTCTTACAGATAAACAAAGACATAAATTTAAGATACAAGTTGTCATCTGACACAGAGTTGAATACAATTAGATCACTGACTCTGGGAAAAGTAAAAGGTAAGCAGTAAACCTGAATGAGTAATGTATTTGTGGGCTGCTCAATTATTTATGTACTATTTCATTAATTTATACCATTTATTTATTTTTCTTTTATGTGTCCATTATATTACACCATTTGAGCTGATGATGTTAGAAGAGAATAATCATACAATAACCATACAGTTTTATTCCGTATTTATTGGTATTAAATAACATTGTTCAGTCGATGATGTCTTGCAAGTTCACTGGGTCCTTGGTAATGTGTCCCAAGGTTTAGTTGAAAACATTGACCTCACTGTTACAAATAGCCAGCTCTGTAGAGCGGTGTATGACTGGTCATTGATCTGGCAGGGGGAGTTTGCTGTCCCAGTGTGTCCCTTACGAAATGAACTCTTCTGATCAATCACTTAACACTTTTTGAAGGAGAGTATTTACTCTTCTGTGCTTTCCCAAAATGACAGACAGACAACTGAAATGATGAGGCCTAGAAGTAAGACTCCAAACTGGTAAATCAGAAAATCAATGGCAAAAACATTGGTTGCTTGTTTGGAGATGCCAAATGCCATGGCATAGCAGCCTTGTTATGTTACATATTACATTATTAAATAGCGCATCGACTGTAGACTGAAGCACCTTCCCAAGTAATTTTCATTCAAATAATAATGGATTAATTTAATTTTATTTCAAACCCTTTAGATTTAGCAGCTCTTAAAGGGTTGAAAAGCTAGGTGTTTATGCTTTTTCCATTACTCAATGAGATAACAGATTAAATTGATATTAATTTTCTAAATAAAACACATGAAAACAGCAAGCTCATATACACTGTATCATATCATTTGCATTTCAAAACAAATTAATTAATTCTAAAATTCAAATAATATCCCAGTTTCACCCAAGGGGTGAAAATATTATGTATTTCACTAATATAAACCATCCTAATGATAACGTAATTTATATGTCTTATTTCTAAGTCTAAACAATGAGGAATGGCATTGTTTTCTGTAGCAGCACCACCAAGCCAATCAGAAGGACAGTATTAAAGAAAAGGTCCACAGGCACAGTCAAGGATTCTCCTATTACCATACATTTTTTTCTTTTGAGTGGGCAGTTTTTTTTTTTTTTTTTTTTTTTTTTTTTTTATGAGATATGCTGATGTACTCTCCTGTAGGGGAATTATGTGTTCTTCATTACCAAAACTACATACTTAGGAATATACATCCTGGATCATTTTTCTCAGATAATGGCACATAATTAAACAAAAATATCCCCCTCTGATATTATATGTCATTTGTTAAACCGAAAGTGATCAATGGAGCTGAATGCTTTTATTTTTTGTCAGTGTTAATTAGTCATCATTCATGACAGTTGTATTATAATATTAATTGTGAATGTTTGCCTTGTAAATGTATTGGTGTAACTATCTTCATTATTATCTGCATTCTACATTCAACGTGACCATTTAGAGTTTCATTGCTTTAACTTTGACTTTCACAGGGAACGAGGGCATGGATGAGGAGGTGATGCAGGCCGGATCCAGGGGATTCATTGGTTGCTTGTCTTCAGTCCAGTTCAATCAATTGGCCCCACTGAAGGTAGCACTACTAAATCAAGACAACACATTGGTCAGGGTACAAGGTCAGTTAGTGGAGTCCAGATGCGTGATGCCAGATGACTTCACCACTTCACACTCCTTCTTAGGTGAGCCATTTTTTTCCTTCACTGCAGCTCTGTGAATGACTCTTTTCAGGACCATTTTAAAATCACCAGTTTAACTGTCCAAATTCCCTGTTTGCAATCTATGAAAACGTCTGCAATGCATATATTCTTAGTTCCCACGATGAGTACATTTTTGATACTTTAGCTTCATAATATAGTTATTGTCAAAACCAAATGTATTTGCCTTCATATTGTTAAAATCTTGATTTGACTACAGGTAATGAGTTAAGGTAATCAAATCGTATCCCATGCAATAGCATGTGTATCAAAAAATATTCATACTCAAAATTATAACAAGTATTCAAATTTTTTGTTACAAGGAGGTGCTGCCTCCATCTCTTTTACGTTTCACTTTTTTGTGTGTGGGTGTGTGTGTATCATGTCTTAATTGGATTATGTTTGTGTAATTGGTTTTATTATCCCATTTGTGTTTTCAATTCATGCAAAACAAAAAATAATGTTTTTTTCTTACAAATAATTAATGCATTCCCCTCACTTCCTTCACCCATAGATCATTCAGAGAATGACAAAGGCAGAGACACATTCAAAAGTTCAGTAATTGGAGGTGAGTTTGCCTGTTCTGTGTTGTTGTGTTGTTCAATTGCTGAAGTCAGTCTGCTGTGAAATAAGTCCCTGTGATCTCGGTCTCTCGCTCTTTGAGGATGAATGGGCTTCTGTCAAGTCAGAATAATGTGTCGCGCAGAGTTTCCTCCATTAAACACACTTCCAAACTAATTTGGCTAACATGCCATAATTTATAATGAAAAGTGACAGAAGTCTTATAAATTGAATTCCAGTCAGGGTTGATTGCATGTTATGTTGGAAAGGTATTTATTCACCCATTAAAAGAAGATATGTAATTTTTCTTTCAAGTTTCCCATCATTCTTTCAATAACATCTAGCCATTGTTGTGATACAAGAAAACATTGAGTCTGCTGACCAATTAACACAAAACTAATCAACTCAATCAAAAAATTAACCAACTGCCTGACTGCACAAACTGCTCTCCTTTTGTGTGGCAGGTGTGATCGCAGTGGCCATCTTCATCACGCTCTGCATGGTGGCAGTTACAATGCGTTTTCTTTACCAGCACCACCAAGCTAATCAGAAGGACAGCATTAAAGAAAAGGCCCACAGGCACAGTCTGGAACCTTCCTATGATACAGAACTGGACCTACGGAACTCAGTGCAGGACAGCAGGAGGGAATACTTCATTTGACAGCTGCCCGTTTTACTCTCATACTCCTCCCCAATGTGCTTTTGATGCCATGCCTCCTGGCCTTCCTCGTGTGACTGTCTCATCTACCTTCCCAGCCCAGGATGGGACAAGGTGCAATGCCCCTGGGTGAAATATAGCGGTGGCTTCTAGAAAACATTCTGGCTTCTCTGTACTGTGCCCCTCTCCTTTGTAATTAGGGGAAAGGGGAGCCCCTGTCTCTTATTGTTGCAAACCTGTAGGTTGTGGATAAGACAAAATTAGCAGATTTATAGGCTGTTGTTTGAGGAGGGGAAATTGTGTCTTGATGAAATTAGCTATAAGAGTGGGGGACAGAGTTAATATACATGATTGCATAACTGGAAATTAATTGGTTATTTTAATCGTTTGAAAGTCTTAGAAGGTCAAAGGTCATTCCTGTGAAACAGTGCCAGAACATTACTCATCCTTAAAACTGTTCTGTGTTAGTTAAGGGGGGCAGTGATAGGAGTAACCACACTGGGTCATGTTTACCTGTTGTCATGGCATGGTGGATTCCTGCTTCCTATGAGCTTCTCAGCTCAGACTGCTTGTGCAGCCAGCCTGCCTATGACTTTCAGAGTCTCTCTTTGTGGACTTGAAATGACTGTCCTGAAACTCTACACCAGAAACAACAATTCCAGTGTAACTCCTTATGGAAAAAGCTTACTTGAAGACAGGAGATGCTTTGAGATAAAAGAGAGGTTTTTGTTTGTTCAGGAGTGTTGCTGTCTTATTACAATAAAATGCCTGCAGTCATCATGCAGACACATCTTATGCACTAGTCATTGCATTGACTACACTTACATAGGCATCTCACTCAAAATAACTTTGGTTATGTTTCTGATAGAAGTGGTTCCCCATTAGTCTGAACTCAATTCCTAATGATAATTTCAGTGAGTAAACACTTTCCAGACCACTGGAAATACCCTTTATTAGTAAAAGTATAATTTCCCAAAAGTGTGCTCTTAAACAGAGGTAAACTGAGCATGGTCTGCTGTAGAAAGAAAAATGACCCAAAACGTCATCCTGGTACCTAGTTTTTGTGTATGGATTCTGGATCTGTCTGCCACATATCTAGGTTGTTGTAACGTATGCCAAGGTTTCCCTGTCTCTCTGCTTTCAGCAGCGTCTGATCATCTAATGCACATCTGTTCATGTCCCCTGGCAGAGCAACCCATCAGATTCTACTGAAGTGATGGTCTATCAAAGAATGAGGAGCATTCAAAGAGGCCCCCCATTTTCACAGCACAGCAATCTGTTTTCTGGCTTTTTGGCTATTATTAATTAATCTTTATATTTTTTGTTCATGCCTATTGGTCATCTTCCTTTTTAGTCATGTCATGTATTCTCCACATATATGTATCAGTGACCATAAACCATTTGCTTTTCCTCATTTTCAAAATCATTTAACCCACTTGTGTGTCAGGCCATTAGAGAGAGGTTAAAAATCATGGTGGAATCATGACAACATCACACTCAAATGGTGGTGCCTCTGTTTATGATAAGACTCAACACAATAAATAGGACACACTAAATGTTGAGTGTTTATTCACTGTATTAACAAAAGACATTGTGCTCATCAGAACTTCCTCATAGAGCCTCATGCTCCCATGCTCCCACTGATCACTGACTAGACTGTATATTGTTTTCAACAGCAGTATAACATTACCTTTCCTTTAAAAAAAATCATTATGATATTGTACCACACAAATTCAAGCAAAATTAATGGAATTTATTTAGGAGTCTATTCATTCATTCATTCATTCATTCATTCACTCACTCTCTCATTCACTCATTTTCAGTTCCCTGAGTTGTGACCATTCAATGTCTAGTCCGGATAATATTAAGTCAAATTATGTAATATTTTCAAATGAAAGGTCAAAACATTCTGTTTTTGAATGAAATATATGTGCTTAATTTTCAGTGGGATGTCTACTGTGATATTTGATAAATATAAGTCATATGGACTGCAGAACTGAGTGATTATACAAATTAACTAACACACTAATGATTATGGTAGCAAATTATGAATTATAAAGTTGTTTGCATTGTATGCATTTAATTTTGAATATGTTCATTAATACACTTGATTTTCTCCTCTGATGCAGGAAATATCTACTCTGAAATTGGAAGCACTTTCCAAATGTAAAATTAAACCAAATACATAAAGCAGTGATATAATAAGCTCATTGTGCATATTGTGTGAAAAATGTAAGTGAATACTTATACCAGTAAGTACACTGGTCACCAGACATTTAATTGGAGAGTCAAATTTTGCCATTCCATCAAGAGGTTTTATTGCCTTTATGATGTTTATGGTGAAGTAATGAAGTGTTTGCTAGAGCGTTATTGTAGATATCACTTTCCTCTGTTTGCCTCTGAATGAAACTCTTGCCCTTTATTTGCTATAAGGTCCCTGCTCTTTAAGGAACCAGTGCAAGCAGCTATGCCCTATAATGTGGACAAGTCTGTCATGTGCAATGGAGTCTCACTTTCCATGGTCTTAAAAGAAAAGAGCAAGAGCAATCCAAATGATAAAAAAGAAGCATGTCATTATTAAAACATTAAAATATTATTGAAACATCCTTGGCAATGTACCACGTAACCATTCTGCTTGTCACTTTCAAATCCACAAAGACCTCTGATAAAGTTACTGTGACCTGTGGACTGAATATGTTCTTTTGAAGTGCATTATATCTTCTCAGACTCAGACTGATATGTATTATTTTCTATGGATTTCATTTTTCATATTTTGTGGTTTGTTTTATATGGCTATTGTACAGTTATACTGTAAATATATGTATATTTAATAAATAAAGAGGCACTTTTTACAGCTGTATGTGCTGTACTACACTGCACTACATATTTTATTACTCTCAGGAAAGAAAGGTAAGAATCTGCTTTTCTGTGCTTTTTCCTCTCTGCACAGTTTGATCGTGAGTTGTGATGGAATGGGTTGGTTAAAATATGATTGTTTTAACTTTGCAGTGAAAGACTGCTTTATGATAAAGAAGATGCAGTATTTCACTGTTTGTATGTGTGTGTGTGTGTGTGTGTGTGTGTGCCAATGATCGTTATGAACTGGATAGGATTAATGTAATTACAAATTAAATAGTACCAAAAGAATATTTACCATTTCACAGTGTCTCTGTCACTCTGTGTATGTGTGCAAGGTGTGCCTATCTTCTGTGTTAATTGGATACAATTAATTTAATTACAAGCTTTGGAAGTGAATCATATCATCCTTTCAAAGGTCTTAATTGGAAATTTGGTACAAAATAAAATTGTCTTCAGTAAGACCAATGTAGTGTTTAATCACACTGATTCTGAACCACAGCTGAGGAAAACAGTCTGTCTCCAAATAAACTGTGTATGCTGCAAGATTTAGCTAAGCCCATCAGAGAGAAAGAGACATTCGTTTCTCATCCTTCCAATTTCAATTAATTTATGCTAAAAGAAATGCTAAGATGCTGCAGGTCCTGATAAAATGCTGCAGCAAGCCCGCTCTGGTTAAAAGTAGAACAGGCCAAATTAGCATATAAGCACAACTCAAAATGCATTTGCCATCACATAACCCAAAATAAAATGCAATATTTTTTTCCTATTTTCCACACAGTACAGAAACCTCTGGTCATGTGTTTTTTTTTTTCTACAATCATTACTGCTGTCTTAACTCTGAATTAACTATTTCATGAATAAATTATAAATGAATGGCTTCACAGTTCAACATTCAAATGCAGTAGAAAGCACTACATAAGTGGCTTCAAATTGAGCTGAAAAAGTGAGGTGGCCATGAAAGGTGTTTGGCTAACTTTGGCTTTCTCTAAACACAAAGCCTTCCATATGTAGGAAAGAGTAAAAGAACCCACCAGACTGCATTACTTTCATCCACTGCTCAAAAGTCTAGGTTTTGTTGTCATTACGTCATGTTACACGTACTTGCACACTGACTCTAGTTACAAGTGCTTTCTGGATTGCAGACAGCTCTGTGCTTATTTCTGGGGCCAGCATCCTTTTTTTTTTTTTTTTTTTTTTTTTTTTTATCAGCTATCATGCCAACAGAATCTCTAGCTGTTTCAGAGAGCTGTGACTTGCAACCACAGCTCCTCCTCCCTACAGTTTTTTCATTGTTTGGTAAGTGGCATTGTCATTTTTGACACTGTTTCCCTTAAAACATTAAATCATTTGGTTGTTTTTGTGACTCATACACCTGTAAGTTGGGCACTGATAGATCTGTCATTTTGCTTCAGAAATATTTTGAAGTGATTGTATGAAACACATGTGGACTCACTTCTAATTTGTTTCATCTTTTGAGACTACCATTTCTACATATCTTCAAGTAAATACATTGCACATGAATGTGTTTCATTTGAAGGTATATGTATAAAAGTGTAAAAAGGGATAAATCAGGAATGCAGTCTTTAGTTTTTCTCTTCTTTTGCTGCTGTCATGACTAACAGTCAACACACACTGTTGAGTCTAAAAGTGGTCTTGCAACTTATTATTTCTACCTATTATTATTTCTTAAAGGGAATACAACCAAAGTTTCAGTTTATTTACCATTTGAAGTTATAAGGATTTTAAATCATTGTTAAACATTAATTGGAAGCATACAAGCCAAGCCATACATATATAAATTGGACAAAATGTGCTTTTTCAATGTTCAGATACGCTGTTCATTTTTTTTTAGCAGACTTAGTTTTTGGATGGTTTTTGGTGTTGACTGTTTTGCAAGAGTATTTAGTGGACTACTTAATGTTCTACATGTATGATCTTGAAAAGGTCAATGGATGAAGAAAGATGACGAGCATACAGTGAGAAACAGCAGGGAGTGTTTTATAAGCTGTGAGAAGTGGGATCGAACACAGTCTCCCTGGGGATAGCCATTCACTCACTTCAAATGCAGTCTGTAATTATGTTTGGATTGCTTTTGTGCTTACTTAGATACAACTTTCTTTCTGATGTGTTCACTGCCAGGCCTATGAAGCCCATCTCCATGGATGACCCTTTGCAGATGAGGCAGACAGGATAAAGCAACTATGTTGTCTTTGTAATGAAAATAGAGACATCAATGACTTTTAAAGTTTGTATAAAGTATAATACTATGAGAAAAAAAATATTTAGCCCCACAAATGTTCTGTTCCCTGTACATATTGTTATGTTTAGCTATATTTTAATAAGTTCACCATTAAGCTAGTTAACAGCAATTGTACAGCAATTGTTTATTTCACACCACTTAATCCAAATTAGGAATGCCCAGTGACAAAAGCCAACATGTTCCATTGCCTGTCCAACTAAATTATATGTTGTGAAAAGCAGCATACACATCCTACAGAGTATGATCAGTTCATCTCTATTCTGCATTCCAGTAGTTGATCTGGTGGGAACATCATGCAACTGATGCAGCCACATAAGCAGACTGCAGATACCTGATTGAATGGATGTACTACTGGAAACATCACACTAATGAGACCTGGGAAGTAAAACAGGAATGAAGGGCTATAAGCCTCAATTCCATGAGTCTGTGGTCCAGTAAATTGAGCTGTTGTTATTTGAATACTCCCACAGTAGTGTAGGTTTTTGACTTTTTCCCCAGAGCCTGAGTTGAATGTTTTATAAATATAAAGGCTTTGGAGAAGCTAATGGCCATTGATATTAATTGGTTAGTCTTTTGGTCATATAGATTGCTTGGGAGGCAGAGAGGAAGCAGTAGAGATCGCCATTACCATGCTGTGTCAGAGTGAATTAAGGAGGAGAGACTAGTGGGAATGGGTAACAGGAGGGAATGATCAGACTGTCTAAATGGAGGAGTATTTCATGTTATTGGCTTCAGGACACTCATTAACCTTTAGAAATCAGGAGACATTAGCTTGTACTTTTTTCTTTGAGTAGAAGGTCACATCTATGTGTCTAGTGTTGACAGTGTGTGGTGTGTGTGGTGTGTGTGTGAGAGAGAGAGCGAGAGCGAAGAGAGAGAGAGAGAGAATAGCAAAAGAGAAAGAGAAAAGAATAATTTATGGTTTGCATAAACATGATTTTCAATCTGTTTCATCTATTGTCTGGCAATGACAATGTCAACA
>JAFBMS010002517.1:0-27940 GCA_019788955.1 Albula glossodonta
TTAATTTTTTTTTAATCTGAGAAGAACTACAAAAGACAATCAGCTAGTTTGAATTCTAAATCATAGATTTAAAATACTGCCAAATAATGGTGTTTTGGAACGATGGGTGTTTGCGGCTTTGTGTACACGGTTCTATTAGTTTACAGCATAGAACTTGAGTGGAATTTAACTGGGAAGTGCAGCTAGGAGAGACAGATTTATTTTAATGGAATGATGTGCAGCGCATTCATAGAACTGCAGTTTTTGAAGGTCTATTTGTAAGTTTGAAAGCCCTATTTAAAAATTCTTGAAATGTTTGTTGCTTTTCTTTCATTTTGAAATATGTGTTTATTCTGTTTAATATAATTTAGGTTCTAACATTATAGGCTTATGCTTAATATCTTGAACAGCTTCATCGGAAAAGTTGTTAATAGACAGTGAACTCACTGGTCTTTGCTGCCACATCCTTCTGGAAACACACCAGCAGATATTCCCACCACCACATATTCCCACACAATAAACAAAAAAATTTGTTGGTGTTTTCAGTAGTGTTAATTTCTGGATATGAAATCAGTACCATTCAGTATTGAGTATTGTTTTAGTACTGAGTCTGGCAATATTAAACCTGGTATCGGTATTGAATTCAAAAATGTTGCTATTGTGACAAAACTAATCTACAGGCAATCTAAAACCAAATGTAAACCAGCTAGTCAAAATAACTGTGAAGAAAAGTAGATAAATGTTACTACATTTTTAGTATATATTAAAAGATGACTCAAATCTACTTTATTTATAATATTGACTCCACCCACTCAATGTCAATGATGCAAATTTTTGATCGTTGCTAGGGATGAACAGTTCTAGGCTTGTAAGGGCTGATCACAGTATACAAAGAAAATACAAATGGTCTCCAAGAGGTATTGCACACTATACAAGTTAAGATTACATATCTGGACATGAATCAAACCAATCTTCTAGCGGTGACTGTGAAAAAAGAAAAATAGCTAGCTTGCTAACAGATAAGATAGGGATGTAGCTAAACTGACCTATAGGTAAACAGATTTAGAAGCGTGGGTGAAGGGGAGTTTCCAACCCATTTACAAACCAAAAAGCTTTAGCCAACGTTGCATAAGTTGAACGTTACATGAATCACCCAGTGGTAATAATATTATGTATGCAAACTAAGAGTACATATCGAAATATAAGACAAAGCTAGTTCATTAGCATTGGCTGCAGACAACAAGAAAATTTGTTAGCTTGCTGACAGACTATGTAAGGATGTAGCTAACTTCACTTATCGCAAAACTCTTTTGAGATAGTCTGAATATTCATTATTATGATACACCCCCAAGCATCTGGCTAAATTTCTAGTGCTGCTAGTACAATGGCAATAATATATGGCAGTTATAGATGTGTTGTAAGCACGTACTTTATGTACTGGCCCAATGATGTGTTTATACATAACTAATGCTTCTCTTTTTCTCCCCCAGGTGGTGTGTGCCATCATTGCAGGCATGCTGCACTTCCTCTTCCTGTCCAGCTTTGTGTTTATGCTGCTGGAGACACTGCAGCTCTTCCTGCTGGTCAGGAGCCTGTCACAAGTGCGGGTCATCCAGAAGGAGGGGCTGAGGCCTCTATACATCCTGCTGATTGGCTATGGAGCTCCTGTGGTAGTGGTGGGAGTGTCAGCAGGAGTCTATTCAGATGGATATGGCAGTGAAGAACAGTGAGTTTTATTTTCCCTTTCATGAATTTATTGCTAGCTAGCTGTCTTTTCATAATGTAGTTTTCTGCACAGACCTGCCAATGGGAACCTTAGTTGTACTCTTCCATATGGCAGTATAAGTTACTTTAATTCATTTTAATAAAGTGTATCTTATAGTATGGGAAACCTCTGGGAGAAGAATATTTGCACATGTTTTTAACTTTCAGTTCTTGATTCAATCTGCTTTCAATGTAACCTGATTCCAGAATTTTAAAAGTAAACATTGATTTATACAGTCCACCTACAATAGCCGTTTGTCAAATTAAATACATTTTATTGTGTCTTGTGAATGAATAAGTGTGAATCAGCTGCAAGTTAATGCAAGTTGACTTGCAACAGGATGTGAAATTATCTTTTATTTCAGGTGCTGGTTGCAAAATGATAGAAACTTTAACTTAAGTTTCATCGGTCCAGTGGCTTCTATTCTAGCTGTATGTATTCTCAATTATTATATATGCAATCAACTATACTTTATTATAGTTTCAATAACTTAATTTATTTAACCATGTTAAACTGCACCACATGAACAGTAACAATGTCAACAAAGCTTAATTGTTCGTAAACTTTACAGTTTTCAGTTTACTGAGTGAAAAAATCAGAAGTAAAAACTGTCCTTCCTACAGAGCTATGAACAGAAAAAAACTGTTGACATAATTTCAAATACTAATTCATGTTTTCACATAACAGCTTTTACCAAACGTCAGTGCAGAAGAGTATCACTCCACCAATATGAGTGATAGGTGCCAGAGACAGCTAAATTAGCATACTGATTTAGACAAATGACATATATTGTGGCACCCATATAATCAACATGGAGGACTGAATAATGTATAAGATGTACAAATCACATGCAAATAAAACCTGTGGTTTTGTGCAGCTGAACCTGGTCTCATTTTGTGTGATTGTCTGGTGCCTGCGACCTACATTAGCCAATATGAAGAGTGACGTCTCCCAGGCAAAAGACACCAGGTATATCTTGTGTGTGGTGTGTGTGCACAGGAGTGTGTAGCATTCATTACACCCATGTTTAACCTGTTTTGGTTTACCTTTCAGGCTGATCATCTTCAAAATTGTGGCCCAGTTTTTAATCTTGGGATGTACTTGGATCCTTGGATTTTTCCAGAGCACAACAATATTGAAGTACCTTTTCATTATTCTCAATTCACAGCAGGGCACCTTCATCTTCATTGTTCACTGTCTCCTCAACAAAGAGGTGACTGGTCCTCACTTGTCCATTTAAGAGTCAATGATGAGGTTGCTATGTACCAGACATATATTGAATGCCATGTACTACATATTACTGACTGGTCTATGTGTTGACTAGGTGCGAGAAGAGTACAAAAGGTGGCTGGCATGTCTCTTGTGTAGAGAAGAGGAACCATCAAAAAGTAAAAGTGCAGCTACCATCGTTTCTACTGTTCAGCAATGAATGGTAAGGGATTTTAGTTTAAATGAGATTTCAATAGAAATGTACAATATTACATGTTTTCTTTTTAAGATGCATTGGCTGAATTTTGTTCAAATTATAGAACGTTTTTTTCCCTGTTTGATAGGTTACAGAATATATTATGTCCATAAATCCTAAACATTTTTTCATTTTCTTTTTCATTTTTTCAAGACTTCTTCATTGACCACTCTCTGAGAAAATGGAAAAGAGAGATAAACATGATAATTCAGCAACATAGAGAAGAAGACATTATACAGAATAAGACTTGAGTAGTGCTGCGGTGTATTTACATTGCACCCAACATAAAAGCACACTATTCTACTGCTTGCAACAGTGTTTGTACTTATTGTTGAAATATAGTTCACTTGACCTGGAAGATCAAGCCTAAACCATTACTACATAGACCTCTGTGTACTTCATGCACTTCATGGGCTCCACTTAATAATCCACTTCTGTTCCTTTATCCATAGATGAAACATTGACTTTCTGTAATGACAAAAACATCCCACTACTTCCAACTGAAAACATTTCATTTTCTTCTGTCTGGCACTCGTTTACATTTATACATTTAATTTACAAGACATGTCATGTTGAAACTATAGAAGCCAAGTAAGATATTTTAGACATTTGTAAACTGCCACCTCATGAATCATATACACCCAAGAGTAAATCACGAATGCAGAAAAGCAGAAACCAGCTGTGAGGACTCCTGAAACAAATCTGTCAGTACAGACACATGAAATGTGATGGCCACTGCCAAGAAACAGACGATTGAAAGAAATAGATCAAATAATTGCATTAGCCATTATGTCATTTGCTGAGGCCATCCCATTTGTTTACAAGATAAGTCGATAGCTACAATGTCATTATTGCAAATATACTAAGCCTCAATACAGTTTGTTGAACCTCTCCCGCCTTGCTTTGTATGTATATTTGTAATAGTGCAGGAGCACACGCAGCACACCCCTTTTCACCTGCCACCTCTGAGCACCTTGTCGGTTGTGGAATTCTAAAAAAGACGCATCTTACACAACTTAAACCAGCAGAAAAATACTTTTCCCCCAATACAGCAGGATTACAGAGAGAGCTTGTGGAAGCCAAACCGCATGGCACAGAACATCTCACACATTGGCCGAACAGATCCCCCCTTCACCGCCCCTCCTTCATCTCCAGTGGCTACAGCACAGGAACACCTTAAGAAAATATTGGAGGATGACAGCATTAAAGCCCATGTCAATGTGGGAGATTTGGGACTGCAGTGAGTAAGGGGCCCAAAGCTGCACCCACACAATAGGAGCAAGATGCACTTGAGTCAATAGTCAAATCAAAGATGTCTTCTTCAGGCTATCTGTATGGATCTTCCAGGTTCCAGAGAAGGGGAGAGAAAAGCATTGTGGAGGAGAAGGAGTGGAAGCCTTGGGAGTCTGAGGTTCATAACTGCTGTGTTGGTGTCAAAGGCGAAGCGTTTCCTGAGGCTCTTCAATGACTTCCACCCATCAGAAGATGGGAAGCCTCATCTGTGACTCCAAGGCAATAAATCTTTTTCCTTTTTCTCCTACAGATGGAGTCTGAAACCAACCTTCTGTGTTCACCTGCCTGTGAACCCAGGAAATTCTAGGCTAAATCTTAATAAAGTCTGATCCTTTCTCAATTTCTGTTCTTCTGTTCTCTGATTGTAAATAAATGCGCCTACGGGCTTCACTCAGCTCTGGTTTCGCATAGTCTGTTCACACCTCCATTGCCATGCCATTGAGCATGTCGTTTTGATCACCGCATGCTTTGTCACCAGGAGATGACAAAAAAACTTGGTCTCCATCATATGATTGTGAATGCAGTCTCTCTTGAGATTGGTGTTATAATGAATGGTAAGTGGGGGGTGGGGGGTTGGGGGCGGGCCTGCTTCAGGGCCTCAGCAGGGTTGCCTAGTTATGTGTCTGTTGCTAACAAGACAGCCAAAGAATCTGGCTACCCACTTTGATGCCAGTGACAACTTTTCAAAACAAAGCATTCACATCATACAAGCAGCCCTACCCTGGAGTCTCTCAGGTTACGACCTCTGACCTCTATTTAGTGATAGGGGAGTCTACTTAATCCTTAACGTATTGCTCCCTTTAAATCTATTAATTTTGAATCAATACAGCAGGCTATGGTCTAACTTCATTTTACATAATATACTTTATTTCACACTCGCAAAGAATCTTTAAGTAAATATTTTAATTTAAAATACTTAGTTGTATGTTCCTTGGAAGCTAGCCTGACCAACAGCACAACAGAGTACAGACCGTTTCATGGGATTTAAGGTTGATGCAGAAGAAAATGTGACAGAAAAATCTACAGTTTGCATTATTATCATAGATTCATTTTGTGTTAGAAAAGTGTGGCAAGCCTGAGATCAACTCTGAGCTAAGCATTGATTTGCCATAGCAGGGTAGACTTATACTCAAATATAATAATTTTGATTTATAATCTCAATAGTTTATTTAATATTATGTTTAGTCAAATGGTTGATGAGGCCCATCATGGTTTGATAATTAAAGACATGGCAATATCAAAAGAAAGTGAAATTAGGGAATACAGACTCTGCTTTGAGCAGGTATCTGTCATGTTACTCTAGTTTCCCAACCTGGTTCTCTCAGTCCGGTCAGTGAATCATCCCAAAGTTTGCCTTGGTAAACGTCTCCCGCGACGCCCCAGCTGATGTGAGTTGTACCCGACCTTTTACTGCAAATACACTGCAATTCATGATAGATTAAATATAAATGCACCCAAAAGCCAATATCATCATTATCACAAGCAATTACTGAAATGTGTCTGTACCAATTTCCTCAACACTTTATACCGGAAAAAATACTTCTCACTGCATTTATTACACTTAGACTACCACCATTTGTGTCAGCCAGTCCCAAATTTGGTGTGTGAATAAAACTGAATCATTTTAGCTACTGGTAGTCGGAGAGAGAACGCCCAGCTGTACCATGAATGTAAGCGTTCCCTCTGAAGACCCTCTGTTCAGAATGCCTTGGTTATTAGTTTGATCCAGGAGTTTGAAGAAAAGGCTTCATAGGGGTTCAGAGGTTTTTTTTGCTCTAGCTGTACATGAGATTGACTCTCTCAATCAAGATGACTTTAATATGATGCCAATGTTGTCATTTTGTTCTTCACTGGTACAGCATACTCTTCCTCTGTTTTTATGTCAGCTTTAGCAGGCAGTGTTTAAGGTAAACTTGCTATTTTGTACATCAGTATAGTTGTGAAAGGATCAGGTATTGAGAGGCAGGTTACACTTTGATGAGCTGAAAAAGCCACTGCAGAGCACCAACAGAAGTCAATATCATGTTTGAAATCTGCTTTTTGAAAGCTCTCTGCTTTTTGACCTGGGATTTTTCAAAAGGGTATTTCTGAACCTAATTTCCTCAGTTTTCCCAAAGAACATTAAAACAATGTCAGAGTCTTTATGTGATGTCCAACCAGGAAGCTCACAGGATGTGACATAAACCAACATAAATAGTCCATACCAGCCAATCAGCTGTCTGAATTAATCCCTGACCTCCTGATTTCTGTGGCCATACCTTTCCACCAGAAGCTGTGTGCTTCAGACCAGAACATGCAAATCTGGCGGTTTGTTTATTTATTTCCCTCTGAACTGGAAAACACAAACAGTCCAGTCCAGGCTGATCTTTTGTTAGGGCTGAATTAAGTAACCACATGCAAATGAGAAATGGCCTCAAATATGACCTTTTCTCTTTAGTTCTCCACAGTTTGTGCCTCCTGAGCTTAGTGCCCTCGGAGAAGAATTAGCAATGATGAATAACTTTTTCCCACTGCTTCTAGGTGAGTGATACAAGATTCATGCCATTGTTTAAGACTCAAAATAAAGACATAATAATCCAAATGTCTTGTGGATAACATTTAAAATTGTATAAGGTGGTTGGGGGAATGTTTTAGCCATTTGTATTTTCAGTTGAACCATTCTTCTGATCTGCAATGTTTCCTCAAAACTATTGAAATTATTTTAGTCCTTCACATTGGTTCTGTTTTTTTGTGTTAGGATTCCTATGTCTTTTGGGAAGTAACTGCGGAGTTGGTGAGTGTAAAGGTTTTGTGTGTATCCGTGGCAGTGATATCATTTGGGTTGGCAAAGTGCACTATTTTCCATACCTTTAATAAGTGGTCGTATTTTGGAACTCTCTTACATGAATCCGTTGTAGTCAATTACTATTATAACATCATTGCAATAACCAGTTCTAATATGTGTTTATTGTAATAGTGTTTGTGGATTATACTGTCCCTGTGCCACAAACCGTGAGGAAGTGTTCCATGATGGCATTGTCACGTTTTTTTGTGTTATTAATTTTATGTCATGCCACTTTTCCATACCTTATATTTTATGGAAAAGCTGCCACCGCTGAGAGGTGTGAATTCAAAATCAAATAATCCCCACAGCTCACTTATTTGATAGGTCATAATGAGAAATGGCTACAACCCTGTGAAATAAGCAAAAAGGAAGCACTTTTCACATGTAATCTCCTTTACCTGCACTCATAACATGTTCGTATGGAACATTTTTTGGTAGACAACAAGAATGTAGTAATAGCATGATACAAATGTAGGAAAACGGTGCTACCTGTATTAAGTGGTAGGTTGATGGTGATAAATAATGATATTTTCGATAAATTTGAGTAACATTCATTTAAAAATAGTCCACGTCTAGATTTCCAGAGGGGCTGTTTCTGCAGTTTTATTTAAATGCAAAATGCATAGCTGGCTCATTTATACATTGTCTAATATGACATGATACTCCTCATATAGAATGGAAAGAGGTTGGCAGAAACAAGGTATTAATTTGCCTTGGCAGAAGATGTAAAAGCTTGTCCTGATTTAGTTCCCCTTTGAATATTGTAATGATGCTTCCATGCTATGGAATGACACCATTTACAGTCCCTGAATCTTAAATATACTCTGATACACTTCTGTGTGAATGAATCCTAATTGTTTTCCAGCTAGTTTCTGAACAAGAACAGGCAATGTAGGGGGTCATGTGATGAGTTTCAGGGACCAGTAGTAGCTTTCTGTGTTTTTTTGTCCAGCTCCACTCACGCAGACAGAATTTAGCTCCTAGAATGTCTAATGAATTCTGCATAGACTCTGTGGTGGTAATGACGACTGATTTGGAGATGTTTCAGCAGAAACAGATTTCAGCTTCGGGTTTTAGCGGAAACATCTAAATAAACATGGCAGGAGTTTGATGTGGATTTTGGTGGGACAATTTCCATACAATTCTAGCATGTCTTTCAGCCATGTAATATTATGCAATATGTCAGTATGTATTGTATTGCATTGTCTTGGTTCCATTTAAAAATATGTATTCACAAGCCTGATATAGGAACGTAGCAGTGATTTTTGTCATAACTGAATAACCTCAGTCGCATTTTAATCTATTCACACTGTCCCAGGTAGAATGATCCAAAGCTCCTGTGCTTTAGTGCTTCTGTGTCTCCCTTACCACCATTGCATTCATCTGTTGATTTTGTAAATGACTGGCTCCCTGTACACCATTAGAATGGCTACAGTGTTTACATTGACACTTACTATTTCCTTCATTGTTCTGAGTTTGTCCCTCATGAATGATACGCATAGGGATCCCTGCAATTTTCTGGTTCTCCAAAATATGAGGTAACACTCATGGTATGGATTCCACAGTTTGAATTTTATAACCTTCTTGTCTAAGTATTTAGTAACTTCAGTTATACTGTTTTTAAAATGAATAATCAAAAGTCTGCTTGTGTGTCTCCACTAACATTTAAACAAAGTTTAAACAAAGAACAAAAGTGGTCATTTTATGTCAGCATTCGTGTGTGAGTGTTTGTGTGTGAGAGCAGATGAGAACCATATTTTCAATACATATCATTTTAATGAAATGTTATAGCTGTTTTCTCTTTTATGAGAAGAGAGGAAAATAACAAACAGTGATTTGTATTTGGCTGAGTATCCTACAACAAGGGTATTTAGTGGAGTGTTGTGTGTCCAGTTCATACAGATACTACCATACAGGGTATTAACTACTTCCTCCCAGATGCAGTGACCAAGAGAGATAACATTTGGTTGCTGGCACTGTTATTAGGTTTATTGTCTGTTGCATACTGCCAGTGTTACTCTATTTGTTAATGTAAACAGGAAGAGTTCAACCGAGGGCAGTGTTGCGTACACCACTTGCGGTGTTATGCAAATCTCCTGTGGAATGTATGGAAATGTAGTTCCAGTGTCCCCACAAGATTTTAAAAGCATTTTATGCAATCGTTAATCCTAAATACATGACTTGAACAGTCCAGTCCGGAGTCAGAATTGGATTGTGAAGATAAATGTTTTCTATGGCTCAGAATCAGAGTTCTGATTACTCAAGAACATCCATAGAAACCAAAACAAGTTTGAGCCTTATTCAGCCCATTTGAAAATATAAACCCTGAACAGAAAAACATATACATTTCTGATTAGTATACATTTGGTAGAATTCTTACATGCATTAATAAATATAGACTTGAGTGTCAAACTGAAGAGACAGAGAACTTCTTTTCTGTAATATGTTGCTGGTGACATAACCTATATCCCAACTATAGAGACTGCCAAATATTTTCCAGATTTTTCAATGAATAGGAATATGCCTTATAGGCAGATGTAATGTCATTTTAACCCTGCATTGGAATGCTCATGCAATACCTAAACAATGAACCCTGTCCACCCTCCACAGACATCGATGAGTGTGTAGATGACCCCCTCATCTGTGGTCCTGATGCTGACTGCACCAACACTCTTGGGAGTTACAACTGCACCTGTCATGAGGGGTTCACTGTTCCTGAAGGCTCTGAAGTCAATGCCTCAAACCCTTGTCTAGGTCAGGATATCTTAAATTCTGTGCATCAAAAAAGGATACATCAGCTTACTAAAAAAAATCAGGAAAATGTTACAAGTTACAAATACACATTATTCCACGGATATGAAACATTTTGTCATGAGAAACCACTGTAGAAATGGAAAAAAAGTCCCTCTGAAGTTAATTTGTTGGAAGCATCCTTCATGTCCTTTTATATACCACATCAGACGTCAAGAAGTATTGGTGTGTCAAGCCATGCTGTAAATATGCTCTCATACTCCACAGACATTGATGAGTGTGTAGATGACCCCCTCATCTGTGGTCCTGATGCTGACTGCACCAACACTCTTGGGAGTTACACCTGCACCTGTGTACTGGGGTACACTGTTACCTCCCCAGATTCCATTGCCAGTGCCACAAACCCATGTCAAGGTTAGATGGAAACAATACCTTTTGAAATTTTCGGCAAGCTAGTTCACCCAGTTGAATTTGACTGGCCAAGAAACATCTGTCTCGATGGTTAACATAACTTCCCAGAAAATGTAATTTGCCTATAAATCTGGTAATGAAAATTAGTTTAGTATCGGTTTGTATTGATAGTTTATATAAAACCAATGGTAAATCCCATAATACATAAATCCAGCTTTACAATTCATCAATTAGCAGATACCTGCTAATTCACCCATATGAAACTGTGACATGCACATCATTGATATTACTAATATCTGACCTTGTCTGACCTTCCATTTTCCAGCTGTTAGATTGTCCATCCCTTCCAACTGGCCACTGAATTAATCTTAAAACACCCCCATTATGTCACAGTTAAACTTCAAAAGTATTGCTTCCACATTTTACTACAGATATTTTACTACAGATATTGTACTCGTGTTTTTTTCTGATGTGTTCCATTTTGAATCATTTTGACAGTTGTTCCCTGTTAAGTGGGCTCTGAAGTCACACTGTTTTTTAGTTCAGCGTTACGTTCTGCTTCCACATTATATCTGATGCAGATTTTACCTTTTGTGAAGAAATACATGATCTCTATCAGAAAAGAAGATAATGATAAGGGTATGAAAAACAAAAACCAAGAAATGAACCCACGACAAAGTGAAGCTCATCTCATTTGACCTTCACTGGACATCATTCACTGGGTACTTTACATCAAATGATGACTGATGTATAGGATGTGCTGTAATTATGATATTAAAATTCCACAGACATTGATGAGTGTGTAGATGACCCCACCATCTGTGGTCCCAATGCTGACTGCACCAACACTCCTGGGGGTCACACCTGCACCTGTCTAGAGGGGTACACTGTGACCTCTCCAGAATCCATTGCCAGTGCCACAAACCCCTGTCAAGGTCAGAAAATCTAAGTAACAGAAAAATAATGTGCCATATCTAAATAATAATTTATTTTTTTTTACATAATTAAACATTCCATATTTACTGCTTGCACATTACTTCTCAAATAAAGTAATAAAATAATTAAATGAAATCCAGTAGCTACATAAGGTACCAGATCATTTTTATGTATTGTTGGACTAATAATGTTTAGTTTTACCCTGTAAATAAAGAAATAAATGTTTCAGCAGTTCTTCACTATTTGCTTCATTGTATTTCAAAGTTTTATTCCAGTGTGACTTCAAGGAAAGCATTTTATCGCTGATGTTATATCAAATAACAACCGATACCTCTGATTTATGCTATAACCCTAATATTGATATTTTACAGACGTTGATGAGTGCGTAGATGACCCCACCATCTGTGGTCCCAATGCTGACTGCACCAACACTCCTGGGAGTCACACCTGCACCTGTCTAGAGGGGTACACTGTTACCTCTCCAGACTCAATTGCCAGCACCACAAACCCATGTCAAGGTCAGAAAATCTCAGGAAATGAAAACGAAAGCATTCGGTGTCACTTTGTCACATTTTCCACTGGGAAAATAATAATACAATTGTAACCCCTCTCTCCATTCCACAAGTATTGTGTTAAACATTTCAAATTAATCACAGATCATTAAATTTGACAGCACTAATAAAAATACAGTAGATTCATCAGGCATATGATAATTATTATATTTTATTGGTTTAATTCTACTTATTATTTTTCTGGTTAGCTTTTAGTGAAACACAGTTTCTGCACAAATAAACAACCTTCCTATTTGATGGGGAAAAAACAAGGAAATATCAAATGTTATTTCCTGGAAATAATTCCACAAGTGTTTCAATGTCAAATCATAACTGTAACCTCTAAGACCGTACGCTATAACAATGATATTACTCTTTTACAGACGTTGATGAGTGTGTAGATGACCCCACCATCTGTGGTCCCAATGCTGACTGCACCAACACTCCAGGGGGTCACACCTGCACCTGTCTAGAGGGGTACACTGTGACCTCTCCAGAATCCATTGCCAGCGCCACAAACCCATGTCAAGGTCAGAAAATCCCAGAAATGTAAAAGTACAGTGAAGTATCCAGTGTCCACTTTCTCATGTTTTTCCACAGGGGAATTTAATACAGTTGAAAACCTCACCGTAGGGTTCACATTAAGCATTTCAAATTAACCATGAAAGCTACAACATTAATTTTGACAGCCCTAATGACACTACAGTACTTTCATCAGATATAAGATAATTATTATATTTTATTGGTTAAATTATACTGATTGTTCTCCTGGGTAGCTGTTAGTGAAACACAGTTTCTGCACGAATAAACAACCTTCCTATTTGATGTGGAAAAAAACAAGGGAATATCAAATGTTATTTCTTTAAAAAAGAATTCCATAAGTGTTTCAATGTCAAATCATAACTGTAACCTCTAAGACTATATGCTATAACAATGATATTAATCTTTTACAGACATTGATGAGTGTGTAGATGACCCCACCATCTGTGGTCCCAATGCTGACTGCACCAACACTCCAGGGGGTCACACCTGCACCTGTCTAGAGGGGTACACTGTTACCTCCCCAGACTCCATTGCCAGCGCCACAAACCCATGTCAAGGTCAGAATGTCTTAGAAATGATATAAGAATGTATTCTCTGTCCAGTTCTTATATCTCCCATTGGAGGCGATTTTAAAGATGATATTTATTTTTCTATAGAGGTAAATACAGGGCTGTATTCATAAAAAGTTTTTCTGAAAAATGCAACAAAACATTATAATGATCTGTATCATTCATAGACCTTTCATAGAAGGCATTCTATAAGTGCAATAATGATGACTGTTATCTCAAGGGCATGCTGTAACCTGAATATTAATAATTTATAGACATTGATGAGTGCGTAGATGACCCCACCATCTGTGGTCCTGATGCTAACTGCACCAATTCCCTTGAGAGTTACACCTGCACCTGTCTAGAGGGGTACACTGTGACCTCTCCAGAATCCATTGGCAGCGCCACAAACCCATGTCAAGGTCAGAAAATCTCAGTAAATTATAAGTACAGTGAAGCATCCAGTGTCCATTGTCTTATGCTTTTCCACAGGGGAATTTAATACAGTTGAAAACCTCAGTATTTCACCCTCACCATTTCATGTTTCACATTAAGCATTTCAACTAAACCATGAAAACTACAACATTTATTTTGACAGCCCTCATGAAACTACAGTACTTTCATCAGATATAAGGTAGTTATATTATATTGGTCTAATTCGACTTATTATTCTCCTGGGTAGCTATTAGCGAAACACAGTTTCTGCAATAATAAACAACCTTCCTTTTTATTGGGGAAAAAATCATTGAATATCAAATGTTATTGCCTGGAAATAATTCCACAAGTGTTTCAATGTCAAATCATAACTGATACCTATAAGACTATATGCTATAACAATGATATTAATCTTTTACAGACGTTGATGAGTGTGTAGATGACCCCACCATCTGTGGTCCCAATGCCGAATGCACCAACACACCAGGGGGTCATACGTGCACGTGTCTAAAGGGGTACACTGTGACCTCTCCAGAATCCATTGCCAGTGCCACAAACCCATGTCAAGGTCATAATGTCTTAGAAATGATATAAGAATGTATTCTCTGTCCAGTTCTTATATCTCCCATTGGAGACTATTTTAAAGATGATATTTCTTTTTCTATAGAGGAAAATACAAGGCTGTACTTATAAAAAGTTTTTCTGTAAAATGCAACAAAACATTGTAAAGATCTGTATCATTCATAGCCCTTTTAAAGAAGGCATTCTATAAGTGCAATAATGATGACTGTTATCTCAAGGGCATGCTGTAACCTGAACATTAATAATTTATAGACATTGATGAGTGCGTAGATGACCCCACCATCTGTGGTCCTGATGCTAACTGCACCAATTCCCCTGAGAGTTACACCTGCACCTGTCTAGAGGGGTACACTGTGACCTCTCCAGAATCCATTGGCAGCGCCACAAACCCATGTCAAGGTCAGAAAATCTCAGTAAATTATAAGTACAGTGAAGCATCCAGTGTCAATTTTCTTATGCTTTTCCACAGGGGAATTTAATACAGTTGAAAACCTCAGTATTTCACCCTCACCATTTCATGTTTCACATTAAGCATTTCAAATGAACCATGAAAACTACAACATTTATTTTGACAGCACTCATGAAACTACAGTGCTTTCATCAGATATAAGGTAGTTATATTATATTGGTCTAATTCTAGTTATGATTCTCCTTGGCAGCTGTTAGTGAAACACAGTTTCTGCAATAATAAACAACCTTCCTTTTTAATGGGGAAAAAAATAAGGGAATATCAAATTTTATTTCCTGGAAATAATTCCACAAGTGTTTCAATGTTAAACCATAACTGACACTTATAAGACTATACACTATAACAATGATATTAATCTTTTACAGACATTGATGAGTGTGTAGATGACCCCACCATCTGTGGTCCCAATGCCGAATGCACCAACACACCAGGGGGTCACACCTGCACCTGTCTAGAGGGGTACACTGTTACCTCCTCAGACTCCATTGCAAGCGTCATAAACCCATGCCAAGGTCAGAAAATCTCAAAATTTTATAATTACAGTGAAGCATCCAGAGTCCATTTTCTTATGCTTTTCCACAGGGGAATTTAAGACAGTTAAAAACCTCACCATTTCACCCTCACCATTTCATGTTTCACATTAAACATTTTAAATTAACCATGGAAGCTACAACATTAATTTTGACAGCCCTCATGAAACTACAGTACTTTCATCAGATATAAGACAATTATTATATTTTATTGCTCAAATTATACTTATTATTCTCCTGGGTAGGTTTTAGTGAAACAGTGTTTCTGCAATACTAAACAACATTCCTATTTAATGGGGAAAAAACAAGAGAATATCAAATGTTATTTCCTGGAAAGAATTCCACAAGTGTTTCAATGTCAAATCATAACTGATACCTATAAGACTATACGCTATAACAATGATATTAATCTTTTACAGATGTTGATGAGTGTGTAGATGACCCCACCATCTGTGGTCCCAATGCCGAATGCACCAACACACCAGGAGGTCACACCTGCACCTGTCTAGAGGGGTACACTGTGACCTCCCCAGACTCCATTGCCAGCGCCACAAACCCATGTCAAGGTCAGAATGTCTTAGAAATGCCGTAAAAATTTATTCTCTGTCCACTTCTTATATCTCCCATTGGAGACGATTTTAAAGATGATATTTATTTTTCTACAGAGGTAAATAGGGGGCTGTACTTATAAAAAGTTTTTCTGAAAAATGCAACAAAACATTATCAAGATCTGTATCATTCATAGACCTTTCATAGAAGGCATTCTATAAGTGCAATAATGATGAATGTTATCTCAAGGGCATGCTGTAACCTGAATATTAATAATTTATAGACATTGATGAGTGCGTAGATGACCCCACCATCTGTGGTCCTGATGCTAACTGCACCAATTCCCCTGAGAGTTACACCTGCACCTGTCTAGAGGGGTACACTGTGACCTCTCCAGAATCCATTGCCAGCGCCACAAACCCATGTCAAGGTCAGAAAATCTCAGAAATGTATAAGTACAGTGAAGTATCCAGTGTCCATTGTCTTCTGCTTTTCCACAGGGGAATTTAAGAAAGTTGGAAACCTCTCTGTTTTATGTTTCACATTAAGCATTTCAAATGAACCATGAAAACTACAACATTTATTTTGACAGCCCTCATGAAACTACAGTACTTTCATCAGATATAAGACAATTATTATATTTTATTGGTGAAATTATACTGATTATTCTCCTGGGTAGCTTTTAGTGAAACAGTGTTTCTGCAATACTAAACAACCTTCCTATTTCATGAGGAAAAACAAGGGAATATCAAATGTTATTTCCTGGAAAGAATTCCACGTGTTTCAATGTCAAATCGTAACTTTTACCTCTAAGACTATATGCTATAACAATGATATTAATCTTTTACAGATGTTGATGAGTGTGTAGATGACCCCACCATCTGTGGTCCCAATGCCGACTGCACCAACACACCAGGGGGTCACACCTGCACCTGTCTAGAGGGGTACACTGTGACCTCCCCAGACTCCATTGCCAGCGCCACAAACCCATGTCAAGGTCAGAAAATTTCAGAATATTATAATTACAGTGAAGCATCCAGTGTCCATTGTCTTATGCTTTTCCACAGGGGAATTTAATACAGTTGAAAACCTCAGTATTTCACCCTCACCATTTCATGTTTCACATTAAGCATTTCAACTAAACCATGAAAACTACAACATTTATTTTGACAGCCCTCATGAAACTACAGTACTTTCATCAGATATAAGGTAGTTATATTATATTGGTCTAATTCGGCTTATTATTCTCCTGGGTAGCTATTAGCGAAACACAGTTTCTTCAATAATAAACAACCTTCCTTTTTAATGGGGAAAAAATCAGTGAATATCAAATGTTATTGCCTGGAAATAATTCCACAAGTGTTTCAATGTCAAATCATAACTGATACCTATAAGACTATATGCTATAACAATGATATTAATCTTTTACAGACGTTGATGAGTGTGTAGATGACCCCACCATCTGTGGTCCCAATGCCGAATGCACAAACACACCAGGGGGTCATACGTGCACGTGTCTAAAGGGGTACACTGTGACCTCTCCAGAATCCATTGCCAGCGTCACAAACCCATGTCAAGGTCAGAATGTCTTAGAAATGATATAAGAATGTATTCTCTGTCCAGTTCTTATATCTCCCATTGGAGACTATTTTAAAGATGATATTTATTTTTCTACAGAGGTAAATAGGGGGCTGTACTTATAAAAAGTTTTTCTGAAAAATGCAACAAAACATTGTAAAGATCTGTATCATTCATAGCCCTTTCATAAAAGGCATTCTATGAGTGCAATAATGATGACTGTTATCTCAAGGGCATGCTGTAACCTGAATATTAATAATTTATAGACATTGATGAGTGTGTAGATGACCCCACCATCTGTGGTCCTGATGCTAACTGCACCAATTCCCCTGAGAGTTACACCTGCACCTGTCTAGAGGGGTACACTGTGACCTCTCCAGAATCCATTGCCAGCACCACAAACCCATGTCAAGGTCAGAAAATCTCAGTAAATTATAAGTTCAGCGAAATATCCAGTGTCCATTGTCTTACGCTTTTCCACAGAGGGATTTAAGACAGTTGAAAACTCACCATTTCACAAGTTTCACATTACGTATTCCTTATTAACCATGAAAGCTACAACATTAATTTTGACAGCCCTCATGAAACTACAGTACATTCATCAGATATAAGATAATTATTATATTTTATTGGTCTAACTCTACTTCTTATTCTCCTGGGTAGCTTTTAGCGAAACACAGTTTCTGCAGAACTAATCAACCTTCCTATTTTTTGTGGAAAAAACAAGGGAATATGAAATGTTATTTCCTGGAAAGAATTCCACAAGTGTTTCCATGTCAAATCATAACTGATACCTGTAAGACTATACGCTATAACAATGATATTAATCTTTTACAGACGTTGATGAGTGTGTAGATGACCCCACCATTTGTGGTCCCAATGCCGACTGCACCAACACACCAGGGGGTCACACCTGTACCTGTCTAGAGGGGTACACTGTTACCTCCCCAGACTCCATTGCCAGCGCCACAAACCCATGTCAAGGTCATAATGTCTTAGAAATGATATAAGAATGTATTCTCTGTCCAGTTCTTATATCTCCCATTGGAGACTTTTTTAAAGGTCATATGAATTTTTCTATAGAGGAAAATACAAGCCTGTACGTATAAAAAGCTTCTGTGTAAAACGCAACAAAACATTATAAAGATCTGTATCATTCATAGCCCTTTTATAGAAGGCATTCTATAAGTGCAATAATGATGACTGTTATCTCAAGGGCATGCTGTAACCTGAATATTAATAATTTATAGACATTGATGAGTGTGTAGATGACCCCACCATCTGTGGTCCTGATGCTAACTGCACCAATATCCTTGAGAGTTACGCCTGCACCTGTCTAGAGGGGTACACTGTGACCTCTCCAGAATCCATTGCCAGCACCACAAACCCATGTCAAGGTCAGAAAATCTCAGAAATGTATAAGTACAGTGAAGTATCCAGTGTCCATTGTCTTATGCTTTTCCACAGGGCAATTTAAGAAAGTTGGAAACCTCTCCGTTTTATGTTTCACATTAAGCATTTCAAATGAACCATGAAAACTACAACATTTATTTTGACAGCCCTCATGAAACTACAGTACTTTCATCAGATATAAGACAATTATATTTTATTGGTGAAATTATACTGATTATTCTCCTGGGTAGCTTTTAGTGAAACAGTGTTTCTGCAATACTAAACAACCTTCCTATTTCATGAGGAAAAACAAGGGAATATCAAATGTTATTTCCTGGAAATAATTCCACGTGTTTCAATGTCAAATCGTAACTTTTACCTCTAAGACTATATGCTATAACAATGATATTAATCTTTTACAGATGTTGATGAGTGTGTAGATGACCCCACCATTTGTGGTCCCAATGCCGAATGCACCAACACACCAGGAGGTCACACCTGCACCTGTCTAGAGGGGTACACTGTGACCTCCCCAGACTCCATTGCCAGCGCCACAAACCCATGTCAAGGTCAGAAAATTTCAGAATATTATAATTACAGTGAAGCATCCAGTGTCCATTGTCCTATGCTTTTCCACGTGGGAATTTAATACAGTTGAAAACCTCAGTATTTCACCCTCACAATTTCATGTTTCACATGAAGCATTTCAACTGAACCATGAAAACTACAACATTTATTTTGACAGCCCTCATGAAACTACAGTACTTTCATCAGATATAAGGTAGTTATATTATATTGGTCTAATTCGACTTATTATTCTCCTGGGTAGCTTTTAGTCAAACACAGTTTCTGCAATAATAAACAACCTTCCTTTTTAATGGGGAAAAAACAAGGGAATATCAAATTTTATTTCCTGGAAATAATTCCACAAGTGTTTCAATGTCAAATCATAACTGTTACCTCTAAGACCATACGCTATAACAATGATATTAATCTTTTACAGACATTGATGAGTGTGTAGATGACCCCACCATCTGTGGTCCCAATGCCGAATGCACCAACACACCAGGAGGTCACACCTGCACCTGTCTAGAGGGGTACACTGTGACCTCCTCAGACTCCATTGCCAGCGCCACAAACCCATGTCAAGGTCATAATGTCTTAGAAATGATATAAGAATGTATTCTCTGTCCAGTTCTTATATCTCCCATTGGAGACGATTTTAAAGATGATATTTATTTTTCTATAGAGGAAAATACAGGGCTGTACTTATAAAAAGTTTTTCTGTAAAATGCAACAAAACATTATAAAGATCTGTATCATTCATAGACCTTTCATAGAAGGCATTCTATAAGTGCAATAATGATGACTGTTATCTCAAGGGCATGCTGTAACCTGAATATTAATAATTTATAGACATTGATGAGTGTGTAGATGACCCCACCATCTGTGGTCCTGATGCTAACTGCACCAACACACCAGGGGGTCACACCTGCACCTGTCTAGAGGGGTACACTGTGACCTCTCCAGAATCCATTGCCAGCACCACAAACCCATGTCAAGGTCAGAAAATCTCAGTAAATTATAAGTTCAGCGAAATATCCAGTGTCCATTGTCTTACGCTTTTCCACAGAGGGATTTAAGACAGTTGAAAACTCACCATTTCACAAGTTTCACATTACGTATTCCTTATTTACCATGAAAGCTACAACATTAATTTTGACAGCCCTCATGAAACTACAGTACTTTCATCAGATATAAGATAATTATTATATTTTATTGGTCTAACTCTACTTCTTATTCTCCTGGGTAGCTTTTAATGAAACACTGTTTCTCCACTAATAAACAACCTTCCTATTTAATGGGGAAAAAACAAGGGATTATCAAATGTTATTTCCTGGAAATAATTCCACGTGTTTCAATGTCAAATCATAACTGTTACATCTAAGACTATATGCTATTACAATGATATTAATCTTTTACAGACGTTGATGAGTGTGTAGATGACCCCACCATTTGTGGTCCCAATGCCGAATGCACCAACACACCAGGAGGTCACACCTGCACCTGTCTAGAGGGGTACACTGTTACCTTCCCAGAATCCATTGCCAGCGCCACAAACCCATGTCAAGGTCAGAATGCCACATGTACTGTTAACCAATGAATTCAGAGGCTTTCATCATATTGTTCCACAGTTAGATTGTACCATTTCCCCTTGTTAATTTCAATGTATTGAAAAGTACTATTTTGTATACACAGTGTGTATTTTTGTTGCCGCATATTTAGTGTATGTAGGACCATTTAGGAAACAAGTTACAGTGGGGAAAATAAGTATTTGATAAACCACTGATTTTGCAAGTTTTTTGAGATTGTATCTCATCCTTCTTCTTCCTCCAAACACGGCGAGTGGAGTTTATACCAGAAAGTTCTATTTTGGTCTCATCTGACTACATGACCTTCTCCCATGCCTCCTCTGGATCATCCAGATGGTCATTGGCAAACTTCAGACGGGCCTGGACATGTGCTGGCTTGAGCAGGGGGACCTTGCACTCGCTGCAGGATTTTAATCCATGACAGCGTAGTGTGTTACTAATGGTAACCTTTGAGACTGTGGTCCCAGCTCTCTTCATGTATTGACCAGATCCTCCCATGTAGTTCTGGGCTGACCTCTCACCTTTCTCATGATCATAGATATTCCACAAGGCAAGATCTTGCATGGAGCCCCAGTCCGAGGGAGATTGACAGTCATCTTGAGTTTCTTCCATTTTCTAATAATTGCGCCAACAGTTGTTGCCTTCTCACCAAGCTGCTTGCCTATTGTCCTGTAGTCCATCCCAGCCTTGTGCAGGCCTACACTTTTGTCCCTGGTGTCCTTAGACAGCTCTTTGGTCTTGCCCATGGTGGAGAGGTTGGAGTCTGATTGATTGAGTGTGTGGACAGGTGTCTTTTATACAGGTAACGAGTTCAAACGGGTGTAATTAATACAAGTAATGAGTGGAGGATAGGAGGGCTTCTTAAAGACAAACTAACAGGTCTGTGAGAGCCAGAATTCTTGCTGGATGGTAGGTGATCAAATACTTATTTCATGCAATAAAATACAAATTAATTATTTAAAAATCATACAGTGTGATTTTCTGGATTTTTTTAAAGATTCTGTCTCTCACAGTTGAAGTGTACCTACAATGAAAATTACAGACCTCTCCATTCTTTGTAAGTGGGAAAATGTGCAAAATCTGCGGTGTATCAAATACTTATTTTCCCCACTGTATGTATGATACAGTAGATTCAACTTGAAATTGTGGTGTAGGTTATGCTTTAACCCTGCCATTCATCTTCCACAGACATCGATGAGTGTGTAGATGACCCCACCATCTGTGGCCCTGATGCTGACTGCACCAACACTCTAGGGGGTCACACCTGCACCTGTCTAGAGGGGTACACTGTTACCTCTCCAGAATTCATTGCCAGCGCCACAAACCCATGTCAAGGTCAGAATGTCTCAGATAATGAAAAGGAGATGCAGTCAGTGAAGTCATTTTGTTACATTTTACACAGGGAAAATACAATTGAAAACCCTTTCTCCATTCCACAAGTATTATCCTCTGAAAATGTTAAACTGCAGGAATGTTTCATTATTTCAAATCATTAAAGATGGCAAATTTGCTGTTTGCACATTATTTTCAAAGGAGACTGTCTTCCATAACAGATGTTTTTAAAAAGAAAAATCAAACATAAAATACAATAGCTACATATTTTTTAGATATACAATTGATCTAACACTAACTCTGAGGTTTATCTTCAATAGACATTGATGAGTGTGTAGATGACCCCACCATCTGTGGTCCCAGTGCTGACTGCACCAACACACCAGGGGGTCATACCTGCACCTGTCTAGAGGGGTACACTGTTACCTCTCCAGAATCTATTGCCAGCGCCACAAACCCCTGTCAAGGTCAGAATGCCACATGTATTGTTAACTGGGAGTTTGTTAAAACAAAGGTTCAGGAGAAGTATTTCCAGACAACCCCTCATTCATACCTCTGTCTGTCCAATCCAGTTTTCTCCACAAGGATTAAATTGCCACATACCTTATCTCCCATCACACACCCTGCCTCTGCCATCCCTCTTCTTCCCCATCTCCACCTTCATGTCTACTTCCTTTCTGTCGTTTTTCTCTTTCTCTTCTAGTGGTCCAGTGGGGGGGTTAACCTCACTCAAAATATTGTGAGGTATGACGCTGCCCTCTTGGACATCAAGCCCAAGATCAAATGTCTGCACCTTTATACAACTTGTCATGTCACAATAAACTGTTAAGCACATTCATGTTGTCTGAAAATTCATTCTACTGAACCAATGTTTTCAGTGTATTGTCTCTTCAATTAAAAAAGGAAAATGATGTTCAAAGTCTCAACATACTGTTTGACGCTTAGATTGTTCCATTTCCCCCTGTAAATTGCAATGTTTTGAAAAGTACTATTTTTGAAACATAGTGTGCATTTATGTTATTTCAATTTTTACAGAATAGTGCTCTAAAACCACAAATATAGTGTATGAAGGACAATCTAGGAAACACGTTATATATGATACTGTAGATTCACCATGAAATTGTGGTGTAGGTTATGCTTTAACCCTGCCATTCATCTTCCACAGACATTGATGAGGGTGTAGATGACCCCACCATCTGTGGCCCTGATGCTGACTGCACCAACACTCTAGGGGGTCACACCTGCACCTGTCTAGAGGGGTACACTGTTACCTCTCCAGAATTCATTGCCAGCGCCACAAACCCATGTCAAGGTCAGAATGTCTCAGATAATGAAAAGGAGATGCAGTCAGTGAAGTCATTTTGTTACATTTTACACAGGGAAAATACAATTGAAAACCCTTTCTCCATTCCACAAGTATTATCCTCTGAAAATGTTAAACTGCAGGAATGTTTCATGATTAAAGATGGCATATTTGCTGTTTGCGCATTATTTTCAAAAGAGACTGCTTGTTAAAAAGAAGATGTTTTTTAAAACGAAAGATCAAATATAAAATATAATAGCTATTTAGATAATCAGGATATACAATTGGTCAAATAATAACGCTGATGTTAATCTTCCACAGACATCGATGAGTGTGTAGATGACCCCACCATCTGTGGCCCTGATGCTGACTGCACCAACAGTCCAGGGGGTCACACCTGCACCTGTCATGAGGGGTACACTGTTACCTCTCCAGAATTCATTGCCAGCGTCACAAACCCCTGTCAAGGTGAGAATGTCTCAGGTTTTATGGGAGGATTTCTTTAAAATTATAGTTTTGGCCAATCTCCCAACATTGACAACAACAGGTGTATAAAATACAACATATGGAAAGGTAGATTATTTACAGTAAAAATTCAGAACAAATTATACTCTTCATAACTTACAAAATGTACACCTGTTTTTAGGAGGCACATTTATACATGCAAGTCAGTGTATTAAAACTTCTTTTATATTTTATAAAAATATAACATTTTTATTTTGAAATAGAAAAAATTCTGTATATTACAATATAGATTTCATATGATAGAATGCCTTTATCAAGCACTGTTACTGAATTCAAACTTCCACCAAAATAGATGTTTGTCTGGATGCTTGTGGTCCTAATGCTAATTGCACTAGCACACCTGGGAGTCACACCTGCACCTGTCTCCAGGGATACCATGTTATCCCTGCAGATTCTATTGCCAGTGCAACAAACCCCTGTCAAGGTAAGAATTTGTCCACTGCCCATTTTATAACATTACCAAAAGAGAAAGACATAGTCTTGACAAAATGTGGACCTAAGCGAGTAACAAAACACCAACAGTGTAATAGTCAGTTAATTTAAGGTACATGTGGCCTTTGGCCATTTTTTGGTTTAATTTTTTTGTGTTTTTCCTCCCACTCACCATTTGACTCAGTGGCCACACTTGCCACAGTTATGGTGATGAGTCAAACATTATTTTGAGTCAAAAAATTATGAAATGTATCAACTGATTTGATAACCTCTTTATAAGATGCACAATCTATGAGTTCTTTTAATTTAAAGCTTACTTGCTATTTCAAAAATTTTAGCTAAACATTTCTGTTTAATGTAAATTAGATTTCAAATTATACACTACATTCTTCATTACTATTATGACTATTCTGATACTGCATATTTTCATAATAGGATCTTTTTTCATATGGAAGAAATCAATATGTTGTTTCACTGAGTAACAGGTTTTCTCAATAACAGGATAAAACAAGAGCTCTTGTAACATCCAAATGTTCCATCATGTATAGCATTCCATAAATGGTTCAATATTAAATGACACCTGCTACTTCAAAGCAATGCTGTAACCCTGATGTTAATCTTTCACAGACATTGATGAGTGTGTAGATGACCCCACCATCTGTGGTCCCAATGCTGACTGCATCAATGCTCCTGGGAATTACACCTGCACCTGTGTCCCAGGGTTCCATGTTATCCCCCCAGACTCCATGGCCAGTACCTCAAACCCCTGTCAAGGTTAGAATAATCAGATACTGAAAAAGGACCGATTTAGTGACAATGACAGGAGGAGAAACACAGAGATGTTACAGATCTCCCAAAAAATTAAACATTCACTTTGTCCACTTTAAAAGACTCCTGATCCAAAATGCACAGAACTCAGTTCATATAAATCTGTGGTAAAAATATGGCATAAATGCATGTAGATTTCGATATTCAATATTCTGATTTGTTAATTAATCCAAGTGTAATCCAAGCTCAGTCATAGCATAGACGTCATTTCATACCGTATGATATGAACCATAAGAGCATCAGCCTAAACTGCAACGATGACCTCAATCTTCCACAGAAATGAATGAGTGCATGGAGGACCCCATCATCTGTGGCCCCAGTGCTAACTGCACTGACACTTTTGGGAGTTACACCTGCACCTGTTATCAGGGGTACACTATTACCTCTTCAGGCTCCATCGCCAGCATCTTAAACCCCTGTGAAGGTCAGATTTTCTCATATGCTGCAAAAGGATACACTCAATATGTTGGGAAAACCTCACTCTAAGCACTTCCACGTGCATTTCTTTCTGACTTACCTATTGTTTAAACTATTGTTTAAATATTAAGATTCAATAGTTAGTTTTGTTAGATATTCATGGAGAGCTAGAAGCAATTCTGTGTCATATGACAGGAGATTTTTAAGGCCCATTGGAGCTTTATGGTATGCGCTAACCCTTGCATCAATCCTCCACAGATACTGATGAGTGTGCTGATAACTCCACCATCTGTGGTCCTGATGCTAACTGCACCACACCCCTGGGAGTTATTCCTGTGCCTGTATCCAAGGATACCGTGTTCTTCCACTGGACTCCATAGTCAGCCCATTGAACCCTTGCCAAGGTCAGGATATCTGAGATGCTGAGAAAGGATATACACAGTAGTGATGGTTGAAATGATTTTTCATTTAGCCAATTAGGATGAAGCTACAACCAGCTGTCAAAACAATCACCTGACTTGTTTGGACCAATCAAACATGTTTTATTTTATTCTCCACAGCCATTATGGTCAAAGAATTGAAGCTTTGTAATGATAATGTTAACACTGTAACGCTGTAACTCTGACATAACTTTTCACAGAAATTAATGAGTGCGTGGGAGACTCCCCCATCTGTGGTCCCAATTCTACCTGCACAAACACTCCTGGGAGTTACACCTGCACCTGTGATGTGGGCTACCATGTTACCGGCTCAGGCATTGCAAGCATTTCAAATCCCTGTCGAGGTCAGAATGTCCTGTCAAATGTCAGAAAACAAGATAGACTTGGCAAACAAGGAAAGAACTTGGGAAAATTGGGAAAGATACTGTGGAAGCCATAAACCAAAGGTCTTAACAGAACTGCCTTTAAAAATGAAATCAATTTTTGTTCCAAGAAAGATGAATAATGATGACAAACATAAAGAAATGTAGTAATAAGAATAAAAAATCAGGCAGTAGCTTCATGTACTTTTAATTTTTTTGTACTTGAAGTGATCTAGGATTTTCGTTTCAGATTACAATATTTGAAACAGTTGTTATTGCGGTGATAACGTATAGCAACATTATCAGTGTTTTTTTTTAAATTTTTTAAACAAAATACTGATGCCAGTGTTGTGACATAAACTGTGTGGTGTATTAAGGGTAACCATGGGGACCCATATGCTCCAAACCTGCTGCCAAGAATGTAAAATTAGAGGACCAAATCAAATTTATATCTCTTTAGTTGTTTTAAGTTCACTAATAATCATAATGATGGTACCTTAATATCTTAATGTCTTCCACAGAAATGGATGAGTGTGTGGAGTTCCCCTCCATTTGTGGTCCCAATGCTAATTGTAGCAACACAGTTGGGAGTTACACCTGCACCTGTCCACGGGGGTTCCTTGCTCTATCTTCAAGCTTGAAGATCAGCGCTTCAAACCCTTGTCAAGGTCAGAATACCTTGGATTTGGGAGGATTTGTAATGAATATGGGTTGGCTTATGGTGCTTGTGATGTTGACTGTATGTGCTGTGTCTGGCAGATGTGGATGAGTGCAGTGAAAACATATGTGGCTCCTACACTGTGTGCACCAACACAGTGGGAAGCTACTATTGCACCTGCCAGGATGGCTACATCTCCTCTGCCGGACTTTTTAGTGAACCAGGGATTATCACGTGTAAAAGTGAGTGAGTGATTTGGATCTTTAACAAAACAGTCCACCTTAAGTGTTCTATTCTCACCTTAACTTTCTCTCTCAAGACTCACCCACCTGTCATTTTGTCAAGCGCTGAGACTACAATGTAATGGTGAAAAAGTGAAACATTGAAGATCAAATTGCTCATACAATTAAAATGAAAGTATTGTTCTCATACGATGTGATCTGGTCTTTTAAGGTGTGAAGGAAGAACTTGAGTCACTAGACCCTCCAGAGGTAGGTTCATAACCACAATAGAATAACAATAGACACTAACAGATACTGCTAAATATAGAAGGTCATACTTCTGTCATCTTTTTCTTTCTTCTCTGCAGGGCCAAACACAGGAGATGTTTTTTCTCAATTCAGTGAGTGAGGAGCTAGAAAACAACCCTAACGCTATTCTGCCTGAAGCGGTTAGTAGAAGGAGCTAAGAGTCTAAGTTATTATTTGTTATTTTTTTTACGTTATTTTTCACGAATGTATTGTCCATCCATGTACAATAAAATGAATTCAACATCAGGCAAAACATGAGTGAATGACATGTGATCACTTGATTTTATTTCTACCCTAAAACGTGGGGAAGTTTCACAAGTACAGTCCTGTGGTTGTAGATTTAAACTACATTGCCTCAG
>JAFBMS010002518.1:0-27909 GCA_019788955.1 Albula glossodonta
CAGAACACACTTTTATCGGAATTAATTCAGGTTCAGGTGGCTTGCAGTCCTGCTCATCTCAGAACACATGTTTATCAGAATGAATTCAGGTTCAGGTGGCTGGCAGTCATGCTAATCTCAGAACACACGTTTATCCGAATTAATTCTGTTTCAGGTGGCTTGCAGTCATGTTAATCTCAGAACATACATTTTCTACATTAAAATGTTAATGTCATGGAGGAAAGAAATGCATTTAAAAAAACACTCCAAGGTTATTCTCTCATAAGCAACGGATGAAAACTGTGAATGTTGAGCTCTGTGTGGATTTGCCATTATGTGGAGTTTGCCTTGAGAGGTTTGCCATCAGAGAAGACTGTTATGTACAGCGCTTTCTGTGTCACCAGAGGCATTTACGTAAGCATTACACAGATATGGGCACCCTTTGCTGTAACCTTTTCAGTTCAGAGCCACGTCACTGCGCTGGTGAGCTGGGACATTTCAAAATATGATTTCTTTTAGTCCATCCTAATCAGCTGAGGAGATACAAAATGACCTTTCAGTCTTTGATTCCTGAGTCTTTTAGTTCTGACCTTTTTGAAATGTTGTCATGATTTGAGTACACTATGAATGCTTGATAATGGTACACTTTTGCCTTATGTGTCATGCCTGCTGCTGACTTTATGAGCAGTCACCCCATTTTTCTGTCAGTGAAATCCTTGATATGTGTTTGCTTGGTCAGATCTATGGAGGCCTGATAGGGGCCTAGACACCTGATTTGCCAGGTGAGCTACCAAATAGAAACATCCAATCAGCAATACAATCCAATCACCAGGTCTTTGTAGATAGTAAGTAAATGATAACATATGTTGTGGCGTATGTTTCACAGTTATACCCACTTCCAGGATAACACAAGCCACAGGGCCACAGGCTGAGGGCCTTTAGCCACAAAGGTATGTCAATGTCACAGCTGATATCAACGCAACACACCATATGTTTTTGCAGGTATTAAATAGCGAGTGTTACTGTGTTTCCAAAAGATTTTATTTCATTCAGATATTTTATTACTGTATCCATTTATTCAATGTATTATTACTTCTGTTTGTTTACTAATTAATCCATACTCAGTAAACCAGATATTATTCTATAGCGGTAAAGATTAATGTTCGGTAGAAAGCAATCAGTTTGATTCTTACCAAATTGCAGAAAGTCACATTTAAAAGTGGTCATTTTGTAATTTCGGCAACTACTTAGCTAAATGAATACTTTTACACACTCCTAAAAGTTATGGTGCAAAATAACGAATCTTGTAACTGTAAAGCACTTAGATATATTTGAAGAGATTAGTAAATGTTGTGAATCCCTTTCATTCATGTTGCCTCCAAAAGCACTTCAGATCATTCTTTGGAATTTGTTAAAACAAAAGTTCAGGAGAAGTATTTTCAGACAGTCCCTAACTCAAGTACCTCAAGTATCCCTCCAATCAGGTTTTGTACTCGGGTATTAAATTGCCACATACATTATCTCCCATCACACTCACTGCTTCCGGCATAGTTCTGCTACAGCATCGGCTACGGTTAACACTTGTTGCTCTGCCAAGGCCATGCAGCTGTACCCTTCTGACGCTGGATTTCCGACCCATACAGGACAACTTTCGTCCAGTTTCACTAAACAATTATGACACTCCTGCTAATTAATCACAGTTTATGTTCATCATGAGTTTATCACGTGTGCTTCCAAAGGTTAAATCACTACTCCACATAACTGTTAATGATCTTTGTGTCCATTTTCCGATTCGACTCACAGCTGAGATTTAAGTTTCCCTTTACCTCCCTGCCAGGGAAACGGTTTGATTTATGGAGATCAAGATTGATAGTTGAAAGTTGTTAGACATCTTAGCTATAGTCACCAGTTACTGAGCAGTTGTTTTGAAAAGCTGCTCTAATTAAAACCCAGTATGTCTATGAGGAGGCTTGCAGCTCTAAGCATTTGTATGAAATTCAGCTCTCTTCTTGCTTGGTTGTCTTTGGGGAGTTCACCTCACCCAAAACAGTGAGGCATGACGCTGCGCCCCTTGAGCCTCAAGCCCAAGATCAAATGTCCATACTATTATACAACTTTCCACATCCGATAAACTCCTTACAAATGCATTCAGTGTTGACTGGAAGTTCATTCTACTGAAATTTCAGTTGCAAATGCTCAAACAATTATGGTTGATTAAGCTTTTATTATGACTACTGCTGGTGTGAAAAACTAGCCTCACCCAAGTCCCCTAGACCACAATACGAATTGATATCACCCATATTTGAAAAGCACTTATCATAAAAATCTAATTTGCACCTATACGGAGCTAAATAAACCAAAAAACAGAGTTTCATGCATGTGAAGCCTTGTAATCAGTGAAATTGAATTGTTTGTGTGACTGTGTATCTGTGTGTATGTGTTCTTTTGGGAGGGGGGATCCATGTTTTTGGCCAGCTGTTCCTCCCGATTATGAACCACTTGAAAAATAATGAGCGTTTTTTTCCCCCACTCCTCTGGGTACTCCACCTGTGCTCTCGTTTCCCTGCGTGACCACCGTAAAAGCTGATTTAGTGGTTGTGATTTGTCTTCACAATCAAAGCACCACTCACTGTTAAACAGCGGGGAGCCAGAAATTGTTCTGTGACAATATTCCACAAATGGGCAGCAATTAGCAGAGTCTGAAAAAGAGTGCTCAGTTTGATACAAGATAAAAACATATATATGTGTGTGTGTGTGTGTGTGTGACCATGGCAACAGGCCTTCTGGAAACTTCCTCCGGGACAGACTTACATATGCAGCATCTACTGGAGCTGAGTCATCTCCAGCTTCTATCATGACACACACACACTCACACCCACACACACACTCACATGCTAATACACTCACCCACACACATCCACACACACACACACATCCACTTATATCCACCCACACAGCAAGCTCATACCACACACACTGCCAAGGACAAGCCCTGTCGCCAGCTCTTGTCTGAATCAGAGGTGATATAACGTTATGTATGATGTGCCCTGCAGTACGTGTGTGTGTGTGTGTGTGTATACATGTAAGTGTGGGTGTGTGTGCATGGAGAGCAGCTGGCTGGATTCAAAAGTTGTTGGCTGTTTCTGTTGTTTTTATATTTTGCATGGCTGATTTGAAAGTTTAGAATATGGAAATGCACAGAAATCAACACAAACCCTTACAAATGACCTCTTCCTAAATATTGATTATATAGGATACAGAGAGAAAACTTGTGTGCATTTCATTTCAGGGGACTGAGAGAGGTACCTTTCATTCATAAAAAAGACCATTCATTTAAACCATGGGTATTGACCAAATGTCAGTCGGCCAGGGAGCACATTCTGGCTATGCACATATTAACTGAAATGATTCAAAAGCTCGGTAAAAACTACGGGGTCCAGTTTGCTGAACACACCAAACAAATATTAAGATATGATAAGACTAATGGCTGTGACAAATATTGACCTTGTGTCCTTCAGCAAAGACTGGAGCAGACAGGAGCTGATCTCCGTGGTGACCTCTCATTTGTCCTGCGTAAGTCTGCTCTGTCTGAGGCCATTATTCACCAGCCAAGATATGATCAGTACCCAGATATTGCACACATCAGAGTCCCAACAATGAGAGAAAGTCTTTTTTACATGTAAGACTGCATATGTCAGTTCTGGAGGAATAGCACTGAAACTCCACCTTTTTAAATGTAAGACTGCCTATGTCAGTTCTGGAGGAATAGCACTGAAACTCCATCTTTTTAAATGTAAGACTGCCTATGTCAGTTCTGGAGGAATAGCACTGAAACTCCATCTTTTTAAATGTAAGACTGCCTATGTCAGTTCTGGAGGAATAGCACTGAAACTCCATCTTTTTAAATGTAAGACTGCCTATGTCAGTTCTGGAGGAATAGCACTGAAACTCCATCTTTTTAAATGTAAGACTGCCTATGTCAGTTCTGGAGGAATAGCACTGAAACTCCACCTTTTTAAATGTAAGACTGCCTATGTCAGTTCTGGAGGAATAGCACTGAGAGTATGTGACAGAGGTGGCTGGTTCCATCATGAATAAAAAGAAGGTCAATTGCAATGACTTGGACTGGCAGTATGTCACATTAACATTTACATTGGAACTGTGGGTCAGAAGTATGTGAAATATGTGTTCCTTAAGCATTGGTGATGCATGTGTAACTCCCTTTGGAATGCACTTATAAGCAGGTCGTGGGGGTTGACTGTGGCAATGTATTGAGATACACAGAGTCCTACTGGGTGATGCAGTATGGTATAGATAATTACATTGCATGTCCGGCCAGTCATCACCAACATTCCAATGGGGTCATACTAAAGAATGCACATTTTTACATCCTCAGAAATAGGGGTACAGTTCCCATGGTAACCTCTGTTGGGGGGTGGGGGTATGGTGACATTTTTTTTCCTGTTACTTTTTTCTTAACATTTTTCTGTAAGGGAATTGTTATCTCTTTTCAATGGGAAATACATAGCTTTTTCTGATTTCAGATCACAATTCCACGTTTTTTTGTGGTCATACAACTTGAATGGTCAGGTGTTTAATCACAACATTATTTGTTACATTATAAATATTCATTAACATTGAGTCTCAAGCATCAGATTTTGCCAAGTTTAACAAGCACAGAAGTTCCATCGGATAAAAAAAACACAAATTTCCACAACCATTCACGGCAAAATTTACTAATGAATAGTCACAGCACAAACATATTGGCTGTATAGCGACACTTTCGCTGTTGCAAACGGCAAAATATTAACCCCCTTATTTACTAAGACTTGGTCTAATTACGCAATCAAAAAATTAAACGGCCCCATGTCGCAATTTTGCAGTTTTAAAAAAGGTACCATTAAAAAAGGTCAGTGTAAGGAAGAGCTGGCTCTGTTGCCTTGACCCGTTGTACTAATTGCTCATTCAGAAAGTTGTGGATTAAGATATGCTGCAGGATGTCCGATAAGAGTCAAACGAATGTTGTTTTGAAGGATCTTTACTGTCTTCGTAACCACTGCTTAATCCACCCACATAAACGAGTTACTAGCTCCCAAGTGGAATTGTGGTTCTGAAAGTAAACAACAACTTATGCTAAGTGTTTATACACCAACAGCAGAATACATTAATAACTATACATCCCAGCTGTAACATAAATAAAACTACCAACTCATTAGACTGGTACTTATGGCAAGTTTAGCTACAGTGTGCAGAGCAAACACAAATTTCTAATCTCTATTACATCTTGGAATTAGCAACTGTTCTACTTAACAGGAAAAAAAAAAGAATTTGCTACAGTAACTCTGGCTTTGCTTAGCATTATCTACAGAACATAAGATGGCGCCAATGCCATATTGTGTAATAAATAACTTTACAGATTCTGTTATTTAAATGATATTTACAATGTGCATTACAGGTCCTGTGCAGTACACAAACAGCTGTAAATTCGTCAATAATATAGTTATATATACAGTTCTCATGTATGCACAACACTTTGGGATACTAACCGCTGCAAGAATCCTTCAGAAAACCGCTTTTAATCTAACAAGTGCTTCGTGACTTGAACTGATGCTCACTAGTGAACCGGTGTAACTGCACCGCCTGCGCCCCTTGCACAGCCTGCGACCCCCTTTTTCCATTTCCATCAGCAATATGTTTCATCCCCTTATTTGTTATAATGCTGTCACATGATCACGTATGACCATAGACAGTTATGCGCATGCGTACGCTGAAAGACATCTAAGTTAATTGCTTAGTTAGCCCATGAGCTATCAAGGGTATCGACGTACCCATTGGTAGGTAACTGGCTACCTAGCAGTTGTGAATTAGAATTAGGTAACATTAACTTGCTATGTTGATGCACAAATAACACACCTAACGAAGCAATCATGACAGTGTTAAGTTTGGCAAATAGCTATTACTATCATACATCATTTTCAACTCAGTTATAGTAAGAAAATATAAGGCTAAGTGTGACTGTAAGCATATTATTTTATCACTAAAATAACCAAGTAACCAATGGCCTAGCAACAATTAGGTAGTCAACAATTGTAGTTTAATTAGATTGCAAGCAAGTAACCTGATGTTCAGCAAGCTAGCTAGATTTTCTAGCATGAATGTAAGATGTCACAAGGACAAGAGTCCAAATAAAATGTTAGTTAACTTGCTAGCAGAGAAGAAAAGGCAAGTAAAATTAAATTGCATTTATATCAAGTGAAGGTTCGATTTAATCTTGACAACAGGTTTTTTAACGCGCCGTTCAGGAATAATGTAGCAGTGTTTCCCTTAGCAAGCTACATCAGATATTAAATTGTATCTTTGTAGTCACCAGCTGACAGGTAAAGGGATGGCACTTCATCAATGTGGAATTTGATGTTGAGAATGACAGTCATTCTGATAATCAATAAACTGACTTAACACACCTAATTTCTGTCCTCACACTAACTAATGAAGAAGTGCTTAGCGCACTCTGCGAAGTTGCTTGATAGCTCGACGAGTAGCCTAGCTATTGAAATGCTATCATTGTTAACCTACATTATAGACAGGTCAAATAAAAGCCACAGTAAGTAAATAGTTACTGTAGTAACTAGTTTTGAACAATGACTAACTAGGATTTTCTGGGTTCTACCACGCATGTGGTGCCACAGGGCACAACAGTTCTTATCCAAACCATTACTTAAAACAGAAAATAAAATAGGGAAAACTGTAGGGCATAACAGTACTGATTCCTGAGAAATAATTCCTGGCCTTATTTAAAGTGGGGGTCAAGGCTTCAACTAAATCAAATTTAGCATGTCAGAGAGGAGCCTTGTTTCTCCAAAAACTTTATGAAATATACCTTGGTGTACAATGGTGTTCTTGGACTATCTCTTGCAAGAGTTTCCTACTGGCAGGCAATCTACACAGCCACTGTTATGTACATGTGACCCACACATGAACACAGTCTTTCCAATAGAGAAATATCCCAGACTCAGAGATTGCTTTGACTGCATCCACTAATACTGACAGTGTTCTATAATAGCGTACTATATCAAATATGTGCTATAATAGACAAAGACATGTTAAATTAATTGATTACTAAAGGCAGATTAACATGTGTCCAATTTAAATTCAGTGCCAGAGATGTATGCCACTCTCAGTGAATAAAACACGGCCAACCTTCTTCAATTCAATTTTCAATTGTGTTTTATTTATACAGCGTTTTTTTTTTTAAAGCAAGTTGTCAGAGCAGCTGTAGAATAGATCCTAGGCCTGAAACCCCCTCAGAGCAAGCCAAAGCGACAGTGGCAAGGAAAAACTCCCTGACAAACAGGAAGAAACCTTGAGCAGAACCCGGCTCAGAGGGGGAGCCCATCTGCCTCTGGCTGGCCTGGCTGGACAAAAATTGAAATAAAAATGTTAAGTACTGTATGTAATATGAGGTACTTACACAGATAGTAATAGTTGTTAAACTAATAACAATAACAGCAATGATAACAATAGTAATATTAATAATAATGTAAAATAAACAAATAGATAATAACCGTTAAAGATAAGTAGGGTCCAGTTCTTGGCAAAGGGAGGGCGGGTCAGGGAGGATGGGAAGATAGCTGGGCCAGAGTGTGGTCATGGTGCCTAAGCTACACTTCCAGGAAGGAGCTCAGAGCAGGGAGATGACAGCAGAGAAAAGCATTGATGAGTGGATGGCAAAATTAGCAGGAATGAATAACAGAGAAGCAAAAAGCCCAAGCTGTAACTCTCTGCAATTAGAAATAATCCTAAAATTGTTCCATACAGAACAGAAATTAGGCTTCCCACTGATCACTGTAAACAAGCCTTTATTCCAAAGGAGATCCTGTCCAGTGAGGAAAATTATCCGTATGTGCAGCAAAATGATCTCGGCTGGAGCATCTTCGGCTGCTCAAATCCAGCAAGTGACTACGGAAATGCAATAGGAACCAGTCACAGTATAATATAAACAAATTGTCTGTATGCCAGAATAGTTGATTCAATGTCACTTATGTTTTTAAATAATATAGTGTCCGTACCAGGGCTGAGGAACAAAGTAGCCAATCTTTAAAAGGTGTAGGACTTCACATCATTGACCTTGGCCAAGAAGCGATTTCAAACTAATTTATGAAATGGATCATCTATGTTGGGTATTCTCAGGACATTCAACAGGGACTTTCTCGATGACTCAACCGTCAGCTTATATTTAGTCTTTAACTAGTTTTACTGTACTTTTGTACATTTTCTCTGTCTTCAGCCTTGACGTTAATTATCTTCTATATTTTGCTCATGCATTTTATGTTAACAAGCGAGGGACTCATTTTTGCTCTGTGGAAGATTTTCACTGCATTTGCATAGCTTCTCGCAGTTCTGACTGCAGGATAAGGAGAAACATTTTAATTTACTCATGTATGTATGTTAACTATAACTGTATGTACTATGTTTGTAACTTAATGGTATGTTGGTATGTTGGTTTATTTGTTAAAAATAAACCATCATTTGGCCTTTTCTAAGTTGGTTTGCTCAACTGGATCTGTTTAGTTGTGAAGGGTTGTGATCGCGGTGGCTTAGTGTTACAACTAACTTGGTCCTCTTTGTTAAGGAAACATTGGTGAACCTTTGTGCTCTAACAGAAGGTGAGTTGTCAACATGGTAGCAGAACGGAGAATGAACAGAGTTTTCAAATCCTGCCCATTTTCACGCCAAATACATCTGGCATACAGTGATGTGAAAAAGAAAGGTTGGGCTTTTCTGACATATCCAGACATATGGATATTTTAATTTCAGCAGTATTGGTAGATAAAAACACTAATTTACTAACTAAAACCGAAAAATGTTCACTTAATAATTTGTATGTTAAATCAACAGAACAGCAATTTTGTTGTGTGGGAAAAACTTAATGCACCCCGACCTTTATCATCCCATCAAATGACTACAATTGGATCCAGGTGCACCAAACAAGATGTAATTTTATAAACCACTATGAGAGAACAGAGAGTTCTTGGGTGAAGAACATGTCTACTGGAACAATACGCTCTGGACAGATGAGTCAAAGGTAGAGAATGCCATCACATTGGACCAGAGAGTACTTGAGAAGAATGTGACGCCATCTGTCAGAAAGCTGTAGGTAAAGTCAGTGGGCCTTGCAAGATGAATATTACACAAAGCACTCAAGCAAATCCACAACAAAATAGCTCAATACAGAGTTATGGAATGGCCCAGTCGATGCCCAGACCTTAATCCAGTAGACATGCTTTGAGGGGACTTGAAGTGGGCCGTAACTGTATGGAAAAAGGAAGCTGAGGGTGTACTTATTTTTTCCCACACAAGGAAATTCTGTTTCTGTTGAATAAATGATTGCAATACATAATTTTTTTATTGTTATTTGTTAACTTAGTTTACCTTTGTCTGTCAATGATGAAATGAAGATCAAATACTCATATGTCCAATTATATCAGAAAAGGGAAAATTTTAATGGGGTGTACTTACTTTTTCACATGACTGTAAATGCCAGAATGTCGGGGTCAGACAGTAACAAAAATTACCTGATGTAAAACTTACCATTCCAAGCTTGTCTGATGTCTTGTCATCCCTCCTTTACCCTCTGAAAAACCTTTAACAAGGAAATCAAAACAAAGTTCAGGTAGGGCTTTTTGTTGTCTTTCTTTTTCCATTTCCTGGATCTATCAACAAGCACTCATGCATCTGCAGCAGCTACCAGCACAGTCACCAATATCGCGAAGGAGGCTTCAACACAGAGCCACATATTACCTGCACCTGCACAATAGCGTTCCTGACTCTAGAATAGCAGTTTTACCTGTATCTGTAGAACGTTAGTGTTACCTGTGCTCGTAGAACAGCAGGTAGGCCCTGTCCCCTCTCTTCTGAAGAACCTTCTCCTGGGCTCTCTCTTGAACGATGTCATCGTCAAATGACAGCCAGCGGTCGCTCCCATCCAGGCTGTCACTAACATAATGGCCTGTGGAATTGCAGATGCTCACATTAGACTGGCCAGTCATCTTGTTATAGTGGGCTGATGTAATGGAGAACGTAGCGCATATGTATCTGCAAAGGGTGGTCTGGAACAAAATGGCAGCCGTTCATCACCCAGGTGGGTGCAGTGCTTTGAGGTGATGAAGTAAAAGACACTGTATAAAGTAAATTATTCGTGATCATTGTGTGTGTGTGTGTGTGTGTGTGTGCGTGTGTGTGTAACTTACCATGGTTGATGCTCGAGCCAATGTGTGACACAACACTGGAGATCTTATACTGGGAGCGAGCTGATGGGTCACTCTAAGGGGAGTAACAGTAAAAACCAGTAATCAGAAAGATACACACTGCTCAATGGCAAGTCCCTGTCCTACTCTGCCTTTCTCCCATCTTTCTCTCTCTCCCCTCCTCTACTTCTTCCAGTTCTATGGTGCTTTATTAGCGGAGCTACTGGGGGCAGTATTGCCAAAACACATCAACTCAGTATCAAGTTAATTTGCAAAGCATGTTTCACCAAACAAATGTCAAATGTGCTTTACAGCCGACACCAGTGTACACCCAGGTTCCAAAGCTATCCGCAGGACACCAGTGGCAAAACAAACTCCCTTAACAGAAAGGCAGAGAATTTGGGCTTTGGGAGGAAGCAGACTCAAGAGGAGGCGGCCATCTTCTCTGGTCAGCTCAGGATGTGTGTTAATTTCTAGAGCATGTATTTAATTTCTAACTTATCTCTCTTTTTTCTCTCTCTCTCTATCCCCCTCTCTCGTATCTCTATCCTCACCGCAATGTAGCTGTCCTGAACTATCTCGCTGGCTGCATTCTGCTCCTCAGGTCTCAGGTTCTTCTCTGCTTCATGGGAAACCAGACAAAACCATTGAGTTTTCACATGCAATAGATACTCAGCTACAGAACCATAGAATGGAGGAGGAGTGCAGGAGCTGAGTGCTGAGTCTGCGGGATATGAGGCATTGCTGCATAGCTTTACAGCAGGCCCTCTTTCCTGTTAAACCACTTTTCCACTTAGCATAAGATGAAGTGACTCAAACATAGTAGCTGTAGAGGAAACAGCACCACCTGTGGGTGGGAGGTCGTATGCTTATGTCTACAGTACCAGTGGTTTCAGAAACACACATACACATACACATACAGGCTCGCTCACACACAGTACCTGTAGAGGGGACGTCACCCCCCTGATGACGGGAGGTCTCGTCACTGCTCCCAGAGGGCTTGTGGATCTGAGCTCTTTGAGAGAGTGAGGAGCTCAGATCCTGCCAGTTCCTGGTGCCATTACCATGGAAAGGAAGAAAGGAAATGGGTTGGATAAAGTAACAAGGGGAGGAGTTTATTCTGAAAGCCAATGAGGAGAGTGGCAGTGCTACTGGCACTGTGTGTGTATGAGTGTATGCTTGAATATATTGTGTTTGTGTATGAGAAAGAGAGAGACTTACATTGGCCGTGGTGGCTGTACTTTAGTCACGCTGTGAGTGCCAAGGTTCAGGTCAGGGGAGATTTTCAGCTGGTCCTGCAGCTTCACCAGTTTCCCGCGGCGGACATTATAACTAAAACGTTTAACTTGGAGCAGCAGGACTCTGCATGGACAGAGAGAGAGAGAGAACAGCCATCATTCAGACCATAGCCAGTGCTCAGGAGCCTTGTTTAAACCTGATATGGTCCATTCCAATCTAACTCACTGCCTGATTTTAGTCAAATCCATAAACTTCTTAAAGCGGAACCATTCAAGGAACTACTTCTAGAAGTAAAAGCCACAGCTCAAGCCCTCAGTAAATTGCACACAGTATAGCTTTGTCACATTTTGTCACAAGTCCCCTGTGTCCACTGCCCGCCTCCATTTTATGAGGGTCTCTGTGGGTAAGATGAGGAGGGAAGTTTAGCTTCCTCTCCCCGCAGGTTCTTGCGGCCGCATCATTAGAGTGCACCGCGAATGAAGGCGCGATGCTCTCCTTACCGGGGCAGTGACTGGAACTTCTGTACCACCGAGGCCTGCTGTCCGCCGCAGTACTGGCACCGAACCTCCAGCTCACAGGGCTGTGACACAAACCAGAGCAGAGCTCAAACTACAGCAGAGCAAACAGGCACGTGGTAACCACCTATTTTACCACTGACTGACATGCAGGCTCAAGAAATGATTGCTACTATCAACTGTGATGCTAACAACCCGGTATTGTAAACCTCTTGCCTTTTTGTCGGTTGCACTAGATAAGTCTGCCAAATGCAAATGTAATATGAACTCGCCTTTGAATGTGTCACATGACAGTATTTACCAGACACACTAATCCAGGGAACCTTACAAAAGCATCTTCAATGTTTTAGGCAGCTTATATATTATGTAATTATATAATATATACTATTATGTAGCTTATATAGCTGGATATTTTTTACTGAAGTCAATAGGTTAAGTATCTTGTTTGATGTCAGTGCCAATGCTGGGAATTGAAATTGCCACCCTGCACAGCTAGTTTTGTCTTTTCCACTACACTGTAACCTCTGAGCTACAAGCCCAGCTCCCTAACCATTATAATACACTGTAACCTCTGAGCTACAATCCCAGCTCCCTAACGATTATACTACACTGTAACCTCTGAGCTACAAGCCCAGCTCCCTAACCATTATACTACACTGTAACCTCTGAGCTAAAAGCCCAGCTCCCTAACCATTACACTACACTGTAACCTCTGAGCTACAAGCCCAGCTCCCTAACCATTATACTACACTGTAACCTCTGAGCTACAAGCCCAGCTCCCTAACCATTACACTACACTGTAACCTCTGAGCTACAAGCCCAGCTCCCTAACCATTATACTACACTGTAACCTCTGAGCTACAAGCCCAGCTCCCTAACCATTATACTACACTGTAACCTCTGAGCTACAATCCCAGCTCCCTAACCATTACACTACACTGTAACCTCTGAGCTACAATCCCAGCTCCCTAACCATTATACGACACTGTAACCTCTGAGCTACAAGCCCAGCTCCCTAACCATTACACTACACTATAACCTCTGAGCTACAAGCCCAGCTCCCTAACCATTATACGACACTGTAACCTCTGATCGACAAGCCCAGCTCCCTAACCATTATACTACACTGTAACCTCTGAGCTACAAGCCCAGCTCCCTAACCATTATACTACACTGTAACCTCTGAGCTACAAGCCCAGCTCCCTAACCATTATACGACACTGTAACATCTGAGCTACAAGCCCAGCTCCCTAACCATTATACGACACTGTAACCTCTGAGCTACAAGCCCAGCTCCCTAACCATTATACGACACTGTAACCTCTGAGCTACAAGCCCAGCTCCCTAACCATTACACTACACTGTAACCTCTGAGCTACAAGCCCAGCTCCCTAACCAGTATACTACACTGTAACCTCTGAGCTACAATCCCAGCTCCCTAACCATTATACGACACTGTAACCTCTGAGCTACAAGCCCAGCTCCCTAACCATTACACTACACTATAACCTCTGAGCTACAAGCCCAGCTCCCTAACCATTATACGACACTGTAACCTCTGATCTACAAGCCCAGCTCCCTAACCATTACACTACACTGTAACCTCTGAGCTACAAGCCCAGCTCCCTAACCATTATACTACACTGTAACCTCTGAGCTACAAGCCCAGCTCCCTAACCATTATACTACACTGTAACCTCTGAGCTACAAGCCCAGCTCCCTAACCATTACACTACACTGTAACCTCTAAGCTACAAGCCCAGCTCCCTAACCATTATACTACACTGTAACCTCTGAGCTACAAGCCCAGCTCCCTAACCATTATACTACACTGTAACCTCTGAGCTACAAGCCCAGCTCCCTAACCATTATACTACACTGTAACCTCTGATCTACAAACCCAGCTCCCTAACCATTATACTACACTGTAACCTCTCAGCTACAATCCCAGCTCCCTAACCATTATACTACACTATAACCTCTGAGCTACAAGCCCAGCTCCCTAACCATTATACGACACTGTAACCTCTGATCGACAAGCCCAGCTCCCTAACCATTACACTACACTGTAACCTCTGAGCTACAAGCCCAGCTCCCTAACCATTATACTACACTGTAACCTCTGAGCTACAAGCCCAGCTCCCTAACCATTATACTACACTGTAACCTCTCAGCTACAATCCCAGCTCCCTAACCATTATACTACACTGTAACCTCTGATCTACAAGCCCAGCTCCCTAACCATTATACTACACTGTAACCTCTCAGCTACAATCCCAGCTCCCTAACCATTATACTACACTGTAACCTCTGAGCTACAAGCCCAGCTCCCTAACCATTACACTACACTGTAACCTCTGAGCTACAAGCCCAGCTCCCTAACCATTGTACTACACTGTAACCTCTGAGCTACAAGCCCAGCTCCCTAACCATTATACTACACTGTAACCTCTCAGCTACAATCCCAGCTCCCTAACCATTATACTACACTGTAACCTCTGATCTACAAGCCCAGCTCCCTAACCATTATACTACACTGTAACCTCTGAGCTACAAGCCCAGCTCCCTAACCATTACACTACACTGTAACCTCTGAGCTACAAGCCCAGCTCCCTAACCATTATACGACACTGTAACCTCTGAGCTACAAGCCCAGCTCCCTAACCATTACACTACACTGTAACCTCTGAGCTACAAGCCCAGCTCCCTAACCATTATACTACACTGTAACCTCTGAGCTACAAGCCCAGCTCCCTAACCATTATACTACACTGTAACCTCTGAGCTACAAGCCCAGCTCCCTAACCATTATACTACACTGTAACCTCTGATCTACAAGCCCAGCTCCCTAACCATTATACTACACTGTAACCTCTCAGCTACAATCCCAGCTCCCTAACCATTATACTACACTGTAACCTCTGATCTACAAGCCCAGCTCCCTAACCATTATACTACACTGTAACCTCTGAGCTACAATCCCAGCTCCCTAACCATTACACTACACTTTAACCTCTGAGCTACAAGCCCAGCTCCCTAACCATTATACGACACTGTAACCTCTGAGCTACAAGCCCAGCTCCCTAACCATTATACTACACTGTAACCTCTGAGCTACAAGCCCAGCTCCCTAACCATTATACGACACTGTAACCTCTGAGCTACAAGCCCAGCTCCCTAACCATTATACGACAGTGTAACCTCCTTGCTACAAGCCCAGCTCCCTAACCATTATACGACACTGTAACCTCTGAGCTACAAGCCCAGCTCCCTAACCATTATACTACACTGTAACCTCTGAGCTACAAGCCCAGCTCCCTAACCATTACACTACACTGTAACCTCTGAGCTACAAGCCCAGCTCCCTAACCATTACACTACACTGTAACCTCTGAGCTACAAGCCCAGCTCCCTAACCATTATACTACACTGTAACCTCTGAGCTACAAGCCCAGCTCCCTAACCATTACACTACACTGTAACCTCTGAGCTACAAGCCCAGCTCCCTAACCATTATACGACACTGTAACCTCTGAGCTACAAGCCCAGCTCCCTAACCATTATACGACACTGTAACCTCTGAGCTACAAGCCCAGCTCCCTAACCATTATACGACACTGTAACCTCTGAGCTACAAGCCCAGCTCCCTAACCATTATACGACACTGTAACCTCTGAGCTACAAGCCCAGCTCCCTAACCATTATACTACACTGTAACCTCTGAGCTACAAGCCCAGCTCCCTAACCATTACACTACACTGTAACCTCTGAGCTACAAGCCCAGCTCCCTAACCATTATACGACACTGTAACCTCTGAGCTACAAGCCCAGCTCCCTAACCATTACACTACACTGTAACCTCTGAGCTACAAGCCCAGCTCCCTAACCATTACACTACACTGTAACCTCTGAGTTAAAAGCCCAGCTCCCTCACCACTATAGTACCCTGTAGTCATGAGAACAGCCCAGCGCCCTAACCAGACAAACACTCACCTTGAAGTACTGGTCCAGGCTGTCCTGTACTGACCCACCTGGGACCAGGTCAACAGGGAGACAGCTAAATGACTCTGTCCTGATCACCTGTCCTCCACAGCTGCAGAGACACAACCATGGAGAGACTGCCATTAGCACTTAAAGAGCAGCCATTTTATTTATATAAAAGACCTGCACTCAATGTTTTTAGTTTGATTCAAACGCACACATACCTCACAAATCACTATGGAGTCAGTCATTTCATAAAATTAACTGAAAAATACCTATTATGTTTTCCATACGTTTGTTTTTTTTTTCAAATAAATACAATGAATTTACACTCATATCCTCAGTTGGCTTCAATAACATGGTGCCAATTTCCACCTTTGACTTCAAAGGTCAGCCCATAGTTTAACAGGAAATTAAGAAGGTTTATCTGGACCACAGGTGAAACTGACGCTGCTGTCCAGTTTACCTGGTCACAGGTGAGACGGGAAATATGGCACGTGAGACTGCTCACCTGTTGCATGTCCTGACGGACTCCAGCTCAAAGTCAAAGTTGGCCTGGACTGGGCAGTTGAAGGTAACGATCGCCTCGTTTTTCTTCAGGGCCGCGCCCTCCTCTTTCAGCACATAGATGAGGGCCATGAGGAACTCATGTGCGTCCTGCAGACAGACAGACAGACAACATTTGAGCAAAACTTTAAACACTGAGCAGGGTGACACTCCATCAATCAATCAATCAGTCAATCAATCTGTCTGTCTGTCTGTCTGTCTATCTAACACAGTTACTCAAACCGACGGATAACAATCTCAGTGGGGTTTTCTACTGGATAAATAAAGGGAAAAGGATTCATGCAGGATAAATGAAAATAAATAGCATAAATGCTCATTTAGCTTCAGCTACAAAACGCCATGAGAACTCTTTCAGGATAAAGTTGAACTGAACCACCCAGGCGACTGGACAAAAGAACATGCCAGGACTGATCACAATGATTATCCAAGCAATGATTTGCGTGGCAGTACGAGTTAGTTTGGGCGCATCTCACCTGCTGCTCACTCCCAGAGAAATCAAAGAAGGTTTCAGAAACTGAGTGTTTGACCATTTTCAACAGATCCTTCTTTCTCCTTTCGTTGTTGTTGGAGCGAGCTGTGTGCAGATCCACCAGATACCTGCAGGGGGCGACAGAGAGGCAGTCAAATCACCACCACCCAAGATTAAGACTCATGCTCTCTGCTGGTTGTTGATCACATTGCTGCAGGCAGTACGATTGAACCAAGGATCACTAATTAATACTAATAATACTATTAATATTTCTATAACCACCAATAGTAATCTCATAAAATAATAATGAATCATGAAATAATAAAAACATCTCATTGAACAAGGCAGGATGGGTGGGTCTTCAATCCACAAAAAAGCACAATTTTCAACCAATGGCTGTTGTTCTCTGTAAAATTCATTCTGTCTCCTGTCAGTCACAACAATGCATGAGAAGGAGTACATAATACTGGGCAGCTGAACCCAGTCCCCATACGTGTTGATATTAAAACTGTAATCACATTTGATACATTTACCATCGTTAACCTCATTCACGTGACTGATTATTATGATGAACCGAACACAGAATTATAACGGTATAATTGTAATGTGACAATAGGGATGCCCTACATACTTAAGTAGCAATAGGACGTTCTTGTTAAGTAGTGGTTAAATTTTAGAAAAATGCAGTTATCTGCTCACTTCAGTAAATGAGTGGTGAGATTTGGTCTCCAGCAGCTCTCCTCCCTTCTGATGTCGCTGACGAACGTTGGGAGGCTGAGCAAACTCTGAAGAGTTGCGTTCATGTAGCACGTGTTTCCCATGTTGGGAAATCTGTGGGACAAACATGGGCACATCTTAGCCAGTTACATCATACCACACCCACTTTGATGGAGTTTGTGACTTTTTTTTTCACCCTAACTGTAATCAGCAGGAGTAAAGACCAGGAGAAAACATACCAAGATATCTTACATATCTGTTAGATAGCTATACTATGTCTATATTGTATGTATTATATATGATGTATTACATAAAGTAATACATGGTATACACATAGGGAAATAATATATTTGGTATACATACGTCCCAAATGATGCATTCTAGAATTAACTCCAATTCTGGTCTTTCCGTATTAATCTACGCTATATTTCTATGGTATGAAATATGACATCTCTCTGACAAATAGTCATTTCTGAAGAACATACAGCTTGAAATGTAATAAACTTGAAAGATGATGCAATGTCTTCTGAATGATTAAAACAAAAACGGTCCTCTTCCTTTCTTCCTCTCACTCTGGCATTCTTACCCTAAGACCGTGTGATCTCTCTTCACACACACGGGTTCTTCTGGTCTATATTTTTTAAGACTTTTGATTGGGTCATAGAATGGTTCCATCACGGGCCCCTCAGACGACCTACGTACATAAACACAGAAATAAAATCTAATTTATATTGCGCTTCTTGAACTTAAAAAGAAGCATAAAGTACTTTTAACAAAATGCTTCTCGGAATAGACACTGTGTTTATTCATTCAGCGTATGGAGAATTTCAGCTTGTAGCCAGCTATAACATCTATCATAGATTTAAAATGAAAACTCAAAAGGTAAGCAAGAAAGAGTGGGGAATTAGCTACTGAACATTATGACTGGTCAACTACTCTTTTCATGGTCAAAAATATTTCCAGAAAAAGACATTCACTAGTTTGCTAAGCTAGCCAATCAAATATATCTGACAAACTAATGTTATTTAGCATAGGCTACAGCTATGAAAGCTAGATAGTTAGTCAGAGATAACAATATCAATAATATAGCTATTTCAGGTTAGCTACGATTTCATCTGCCTTTGCTGATTGGCTCCTAAACCAGTACTGTTATTTTACTAGCGATTTGGTGACTTCTGTCTGATTAATTACCTAAGTTAGCTCAGTTAGTTTGATGCTCTTGCTGTCTGATGGTGCAAGAGGCTGCGAGCATCATTAGGATCTTACCTCTCCACTAGAGATGGGAATGATGGTGGCGATGAAAGGAGGGGAGGGGAGAGGGTTGGTGTCGAGTGGGGATCAAGGATGACAGGATGGAGAGTGCAGTATTCTCCTGTAAACTTGCTGAGGCAGCCCCTGTTTCCTCAGTGTCTGTGCAGTTGATGGCGATGGCAGGCAGGCCAGGCATCGTCTGTGTGGAGACGATGGCCAAGGCCAGCTGCTCTGCACAGTCACCAAACAGAGTCAATGCCTGCTCTGCACTGTGCGGGTCTGATGTCTTCTCCACACAGTCAACAGGCTGAGCGCTGCTGTCAGTGATCTTCTCTGCGCTGACGATAGTCTGAACCGCGCTGTCACTGGATTCCTCTGTGCAGTCAGGAATGAGTTCTGTGCAGTTGGTGGTCTTTGCACTGTCATGGCTGAGCTCAGCACAGATGCTAATCTGATCTGCGCAGTCGCTGGATTCCTCTGCGCAGTCAGGAATGAGTTCTGTGGAGTCGCTGGTCTCTGCACTGTCATGGCTGAGCTCTACACAGATGCTAATCTGATCTGCGCAGTTGGTAGTCTGATCAGCACAGTCCTGGATTTTCTCTGCGCAGCTGATGGTCTGCACCTGCTCTGCAGACACTTTGTTCTTCTTCTGTCTTCTCCAAAACCACTTCCTCTTTTTGTCTTTCTTCTTTTTCTCTTTTAATGGTTTCTCATCATTATCATCATCATCCAATACCTACCCCAAAATTAAAAAAATCATAACAGTTATAGAACTCAGTCATCTTGTTTACTTTTTACAATTTCTACAATGCTACATTATTGCACTCAATATTCTAAAATAATGTCATAAAATAATACAATGGTAACTTTAATTTAGTTCATCTTTTTAAAATATCTGTAGTAACTCCCAAAAAGTTAGTCAGCCATGCAATTACCTCATGGTTGTAGGAAGATTCAAAATGAATTATTGCAATCAATTATAATTAATTACAATCAATTATAATTACCGTATGTAGTCGTGTTTGCAGTCATTATAATTGTATAACATAAAACCCAATATTAATATAACCTTTAATACTGGGTTTTAGAGTTTAAAAAAAGGTATCCCAGCTCTCTTCAGCTATGTCAAAGATATGAGAGGACACTGAATTTGCTCTGATGTGATACTATAACACACGAATGGGTTAACAATGAACCATTGTTAAACACAGCTGAATAACATACAAGGAAAAAAATGTATACCTTACCGGGCAAAAACACAATAAAGACAACCTAAAAGGCATTTTGGTATTGAATTTAGGTGATTGATTAAAGTTCTCTCTCTGAATCGGTGTAGATGTTTTGGTAATTGAATTTTGGTAATTGATTGAAGTTCTCTCTCTGAATCGCTGTGGATGTTCTGAACAACCGTGTTATAAATAAATAATTATTAACAGAACGCTTCTGTGACGTCATACTTCGAGACATATATACATACTGCATATATCTATACCATTTGCTGACGGCTATTCCTCTATGACGTAGAAGAATTTCTACACAAGTTGGCTAGGGAACGTTGGCAAACATTCCACTTGGCTATGATATACATGTCAGCACTGCAGTCGAGTACAGTTAACCAATCATCATACAGGACCAGTACTACAATTTAAGAAGACAAAAACTAAAATATACAAAGCAAAATGCTTAGTGTTCATTTAACTTAGTAGTAATAGTATTTATGTAATAAAGTAGGATTATACAAACGGCATCAGAGTACAATGTAGTTTATTTAACACTGACCATTTTCTATGTAATAAAATATTTAAGTGTAGAAAATTTAAAACTTCGCCCCTGTCATAGTAAACAAGTTCATCAAACAGTTCTCCCAACTGGCACTTCTCTGTCTTGTGACATCCTTGAATCACTGACTAGCCAGATATCTTTGAGACAGTTTCGTATAGGAAGTAGCGTTGAAGGGTTGAAGCCACTGGATGCATTTTTTTTTAAATACGCAACTTTTAGCTTTCCATCGGACACGGACCTGTTCGCTCGTTCTGGGGTAACCACCCTAATTCTGGAACACCTTTAAAACGTCACCGTTGCGATGCTTTCGCCAATCAATATTTTGTGTATACACTTTTTAGCACGTGTGCAACTTATTTGAAATGAAAGGAATGCGATTAAAATTATGTTAAAATATGGGCTAACCTTCAGAGGTGGGGATAGGCTCCATCTTATTTAAGCCAACTGAAAGTATGAGTGTAGAACAACGAGGAAAGCGTTGTTTTATTTAACCTGAGCTAAATACTAAAATGCGTTTTTTGATCATTCGGATATTATTGTCGGGATGGTATTTCATATGGGGCGGCGCTGGTGGATACGGGCAATCGATTCCGGCTCTTTGCTCGACTTCGTGTGGCTGTGACGGAGACGGAGCGCTTTTACGTACTATCTGTAAGTAGCTCCTGTTTATTTCTGATTATACTGGCGAGTATTCAGTGAGCTACAAAATTCTGCTGCACCAGAGGACTCAGTTTAGGAGTTTTGATACTGTATAGCCTTTGGCAATTGCTTGTTTGGCTATCACAGTTGGGAAGCATGTTACCAGCAGCCACTATACTTAGAACCGGCGTCAGTTAAATTGACTTTTTAGTCCTTTTAATGTTAAATGTAGGGTGACAAAACAATGGAAGTTCTTTTTTGTCTTGAATTTTTGAAATTGTTATTAATTACTTATGAAAAATGACTGCATTTTAGCAGTTGTGATTGAATCAGAGGTTACAATGTAGTGTAGTATAGTGGTTAGGGAGAAGGGCTTTTAACTCAGAGGTTACCATGTTGTGGAAAAGGTAGCTGAACTTGTAGCTGAGCAGGGTTGCAGGTTAAATTCACAGCATGGGAAGTGAAATCAACCAAGATACATAACTGACTGGCTTCAGTAAAAATATCCAGCTATATAAACGGACAATATATAAGCTGCCTAAACCAATGAATATGGTTTTGCAAGTTTCCCTGGATAAGTGTCTGATAAATACCGTAATGTGATATATTCAAATGCAAGTTTACATTACATTACATATATAATCATATTGTAATGGATATGTGTCATATACAGAGATATATGCAGGGCTCAAGTTGAGGGGGGATGCCATTCTCCTTGAAAAAAATCTTGACCACAGGCATCCCCCTTGTAAAAATTGTCTTCTCCCTTCGCATCCCCTTTGCAGTGGAATTAGCTATGCTATTTATCCCCTAATCCGAAAAGACAAAACTTAAGCGATATTTAAAAGTCAATCTTACATTATTTGCACTCAGGTCTGTGTTGTTTTGTATCCTCTGTGCCTCTGTGGCTTTTGATTGCTTATTGCTTAGTTGATTGGAGCCTGCAAATGCATTCATCTCATTGGCTAATGCAACTTCGCCATGAGTTTTTGCTTTGGATGATGATTGTAGTGATGATGTAAGCGACTTCAGCAGGATCTTAGAAGTCTTTTTAGTTACGAAGAAGAAAAGGACAGGTGAGCTGCTAACCAGTCTCATGTATCAATACATAATACATCCCTTAAGTAACAAGCTTTGGCCTGCTCAACCAATGTGTAATCTTGAATGAGACCGTCGCAGATAATGGTATGTTCAAGTGTTTAGCGACTTTAAATAATTAATTACTTTTTTTCTGATTAGGTAATAATAGCTGTGAAAGACAAATAAAATACTAATATCATTCAAAGTAAAATAAGTTGTTCCCGATCACGCCTTTATTTATAGAAACAGAACAAGAGCACCTTTTATAGGGTAACTCAGGATTTCCATTTTACATTCAGAAGCGCTCAATTAACATGCAATTACCTTAAACGAATTATACTAGACCTTACAGGAATGGCACAAATAATACAAAAACAAAATTAAAAATAATTGAAATGGGCCTGGTTAAATTAGATTAAATAAGCTACACCACTGCTTGTAGATAGGCCTACGTGCTTCATGGTTTTACAATGAAAGACAGTGTCGAGACCTCAAACTAGAACTCGCTTTAAAACTCAAGATTTCTGGCCAGAAATACTAACATGCTCACCTTTTCTGGCTTTAATAGGCTGCGGAGTGGAGTAACAACACTACCTGCTGTGCTGAATACACATTTAGATGGAGCACTAGTAGTACATATGCACAAATATTTATGTGCGAAGTTGGCCATGAGAGGAATAAAGTTTGTTTGGCATAAAGCTTGTTTGTAAGCATTTCGATTCCAGTGTCTTTGCCGACATAATGTACGGTCACTGACATGTAAAGGATCATGTTGCACCTGGACCACAGTTGTCAGGTCAAATATTCCACATTGTCCAGCACTTCTGAAATGTTAGCACTGATGTCGTTGTCCAACTTTGGGACTGCAGTCTTCGAGAAGAATTACCGAGCTGGCAGCTCATGCTGCTTGTCAATTGGCTGAAGCATGGCCATAAATGCACTCTCCTCTACCTTACTAAAAGAAACAAAAACAATATACACGAGAACAGTTACATATAAAAGTTTAGTGTCAAAAAACAAGAAGAAGTGCAGGCAGTACAATGTCGAGTACATTAGTTATAGTTTTATTCCCTCACCCACAAATATACAGCTCCCGGTGTGCCTACTTTGCAGCAGTTTTTTTCTAGCAAAGCAAAGAAAACCCTCATGTTTAAAGGAGCATCTTACTAAATATACCCTGATAAGGCAACCAGCATAGTTTCCAGTCCTCAAGGAGCGCATTCGAAACGAACCATTACCACTCTGTTCGCTTGGAAGGTAAACCAGACGGAGAGCGGTTTAGTGGCCTCCCATAACATCTCTCTGCTAGTAGCCAAGTCCGGGTTGCCATTTACAGTGGGGGAGAGAGGCTGGTTGTCCCAGCGATAAAAGAGGCCATCTCCACTGTCATGGAGAGAGACCCATCGCCAGTGATGAAGGCCATTCCTCTCAGCAATGACAGTGTGGCACGGAGGGTTTAAAGAGATGGCACTGGATACAGAGCAGCAGTTATGTGCCACACTGCCTGAACAACCATTCAGTATACAGCTGGATGAAACCACAACGGGGGACAGCAATGTTCTGTCGATGGCCTACGTCCGTTATCTATCTGTGAGCGATGTGGCTGAGGACTTCTTGTTTGGGAAGTATCTCTCTACCGATACACGAGGGGAGAAGATCTTCAACACCCTGGACGAGTACCTGTGGGAGAAGTCCATTCCGATCCCCAACATCCTCGTCTGTGCCACAGATGGAGCTCCCACTGTGGTTGGCAGGTACCGTGGTTTCGCCACTTTGTCGAATGAGCGTGCGCCCCAAGTGTTGACAGTGCACTGCGTGCTGCACCATCACAACCTTGTGGCCAAAAAAATCGGTCCTTCACTCCACCAGTCACTGAATATAGCCGTCAAAGCCATAAACAAAATTAAGTTCCATGCACTGAATGACCGGCTCCTCAGGCAACTGTGTGGAGAGAATGACGAAGCCTTTCAGCACCTGCTGCTCCACACTAGGTGCACTGGCTCTCCAAGGGTTTAAACAATAGTTGACTTGCCAATAAAGAACCACTACTGAGTAACTCAGAAAAACCATCAGCTACCTAGTTTGTGAAAAAAGAAAAAGTGCTAGCTCATAAGCTAGATTGCAATGTGCTGTTACATTCCCACCAGCACCATGCAGGGATTCCTGATCTTGGGCAGTTAATAAAGCAGTTAGCAAGCTAGCGAGGACCTACTCACCACCTAGCTAAGTAAAAAAAGAACATCAAGTCGATGACAGTGCTAGTTTGTTAGTTAAGCCAGCTAGCTAGCAAATATCTTTCTAGGGCCTCTCCGCAACAACTATCATAACCATATAATTACCAGTAGGCCTAGATATCGAGAAATTAACACAAACTGATCACTGAGGCATTAACAGTACTGTTCGATTCATCAGACGCTGGGTAACGATCCACTGTAGAAATACATGTACATGAAATTCGTGTCACTCACAATCTCAACACAAAGAAACACTATGGCTTCACAATGAGCATGGCCACATGCTGAAGGGATTTCGATTAGTTCCCCATATACGATTCTCGTGAAATTCAGCAAAACAGTTGTTCACATAGTAAGACCGAAGATGAAAATTTGTCAAAAACTAGTGTTGACCAATGACTAACTAGGATTTTCTGGGTTCTACCACGCATGTGGTGCTACAGGGCAAAACAGTTCTTATCCAAACCATTACTTAAAACAGAAAATAAAATAGGGAAAACTGTAGGGCATAACAGTACTGATTCCTGAGAAATAATTCCTGGCCTTATTTAAAGTGGGGGTCAAGGCTTCAACTAAATCAAATTTAGCATGTCAGAGAGGAGCTTGTTTCTCCAAAAACTTTATGAAATATACCTTGGTGTACAATGGTGTTCTTGGACTATCTCTTGCAAGAGTTTCCTACTGGCAGGCAATCTACACAGCCACTGTTTATGTACATGTGACCCACACATGAACACAGTCTTTCCAATAGAGAAATATCCCAGACTCAGAGATTGCTTTGACTGCATCCACTAATACTGACAGTGTTCTACAATAGCGTACTATATCAGATATGTGCTATAATAGACAAAGACATGTTAAATTAATTGATTACTAAAGGCAGATTAACATGTGTCCAATTTAAATTCAGTGCCAGAGATGCGTGCCACTCTCAGTGAATAAAACACGGCCAACCTTCTTCAATTCAATTTTCAATTGTGTTTTATTTATACAGCGTTTTTTTTTTTAAAGCGAGTTGTCAGAGCAGCTGTAGAATAGATCCTAGGCCTGAAACCCCCTCAGAGCAAGCCAAGGCGACAGTGGCAAGGAAAAACTCCCTGACAAACAGGAAGAAACCTTGAGCAGAACCCGGCTCAGAGGGGGAGCCCATCTGCCTCTGGCTGGCCTGGCTGGACAAAAATTGAAATAAAAATGTTAAGTACTGTATGTAATATGAGGTACTTACACAGCTAGTAATAGTTGTTAAACTAATAACAATAACAGCAATGATAACAATAGTAATATTACTATAATAATGTAAAATAAACAAATAGATAATAACCGTTAAAGATAAGTAGGTCCAGTTCTTGGCAAAGGGAGGGCGGGTCAGGGAGGATGGGAAGATAGCTGGCCAGAGTTGTGGTCATGGTGCCTAAGCTACACTTCCAGGAGGAGCTCAGAGCAGGAGATGACAGCAGAGAAAAGCATTGATGAGTGGATGGCAAAATTAGCAGGAATGAATAACAGAGAAGCAAAAAGCCCAAGCTGTAACTCTCTGCAGTTAGAAATAATCCTAAAATTGTTCCATACAGAACAGAAATTAGGCTTCCCACTGATCACTGTAAACAAGCCTTTATTCCAAAGGAGATCCTGTCCAGTGAGGAAAATTATCCGTATGCGCAGCAAAATGATCTCGGCTGGAGCATCTTCGGCTGCTCAAATCCAGCAAGTGACTACGGAAATGCAATAGGAACCAGTCACAGTATAATATAAACAAATTGTCAGTATGCCAGAATAATTGATTCAATGTCACTTATGTTTTTAAATAATATAGTGTCCGTACCAGGGCTGAGGAACAAAGTAGCCAATCTTTAAAGGTGTAGGACTTCACATCATTGACCTTGGCCAAGAAGCGATTTCAAACTAATTTATGAAATGGATCATCTATGTTGGGTATTCTCAGGACATTCAACAGGGACTTTCTCGATGACTCAACCGTCAGCTTATATTTAGTCTTTAACTAGTTTTACTGTACTTTTATACATCTTCTCTGTCTTCAGCCTTGACGTTAATTATCTTCTATACTTTGCTCATGCATTTTATGTTAACAAGCGAGGGACTCATTTTTGCTCTGTGGAAGATCTTCACTGCATTTGCATAGCTTCTCGCAGTTCTGACTGCAGGATAAGGAGAAACATTTTAATTTACTCATGTATGTATGTTAACTATAACTGGTATGTACTATGTTTGTAACTTAATGTGATGTTGGTATGTTGGTTTATTTGTTAAAAATAAACCATCATTTGGCCTTTTCTAAGTTGGTTTGCTCAACTGGATCTGTTTAGTTGTGAAGGGTTGTGATCGCGGTGCCTTAGTGTTACAACTAACTTGGTCCTCTTTGTTAAGGAAACATTGGTGAACCTTTGTGCACTAACAGAAGGTGAGTTGTCAACATGGTAGCAGAACGGAGAATGAACAGAGTTTTCAAATCCTGCCCATTTTCACGCCAAATACATCTGGCATACAGTGATGTGAAAAAGAAAGGTTGGGCTTTTCTGACATATCCAGACATATGGATATTTTAATTTCAGCAGTATTGGTAGATAAAAACACTAATTTACTAACTAAAACCGAAAAATGTTCACTTAATAATTTGTATGTTAAATCAACAGAACAGCAATTTTGTTTTGTGGGAAAAACTTAATACACCCCGACCTTTATCATCCCATCAAATGACTACAATTGGATCCAGGTGCACCAAACAAGATGTAATTTTATAAACCACTATGAGAGAACAGAGAGTTCTTGGGTGAAGAACATGTCTACTGGAACAATACGCTCTGGACAGATGAGTCAAAGGTAGAGAATGCCATCACATTGGACCAGAGAGTACTTGAGAAGAATGTGACGCCATCTGTCAGAAAGCTGTAGGTAAAGTCAGTGGGCCTTGCAAGATGAATATTACCCAAAGCACTCAAGCAAATCCACAACAAAGTAGCTCGACACAGAGTTATGGAATGGCCCAGTCGATGCCCAGACCTTAATCCAGTAGACATGCTTTGAGGGGACTTGAAGTGGGCCGTAACTGTATGGAAAAAGGAAGCTGAGGGTGTACTTATTTTTTCCCACACAAGGAAATTCTGTTTCTGTTGAATAAATGATTGCAATACATAATTTTTTTATTGTTATTTGTTAACTTAGTTTACCTTTGTCAATGATGAAATGAAGTTCAA